>PVHY01012117.1:8048-45729 GCA_004024945.1 Uropsilus gracilis
TTAATTTATTTATTTATATATATTTCACATCATTTCAGTCCCTGGGGGTCACCCACCACCTCCCCTTCCCACCCGCTCCAGCTGGTCCCCATTCTCCCCTTGTGCAGTTTCATTTGGTTGACCATATATTAGTGAAACCATTTGGTTTCTGTCCCTTTCTATCTGGCTCGTTTCTGCTAGAATGATTTCTTCTAGGTACGTCCAGGTTTCCATAAACTCATGAAATTTGTCATTTTTAATTGATGAGGAGACCACAGTTCTGCCAAGGTCACTGCTGTGTCCCTAGTGCTTAACACAGTGACTAACATGTAGCAAACAATCAAGGAATATCAGCTGAAAGGAAGAATCATGGATAGGTCTATTTGTTGTTTAGTTCTCAAGCAAAAGAGTTCTGTGACTTTTGATCATGGTTTGGCTGAATCATGATCAAAATTCAGATAGATAGGAGAGGGACACGTTTTAGAGCAATTTAAGGAGTAAAATGGACAGGACTAAGATGATGGATTAGATACCGAGGGGGAAGAAAGAGGATGATCTGCATTAGTGTCAATTTTTAATTATACAATATTCAACTATATAGAAAATGGTTTAATGACATCCATCACCATCCATCATTAACATTTTATCATATTTGCCTCATCTACTGTAGTGAAGCATTTAAAGTAAATTACAATCATTGTGACATTTCAACCCTAAATAATTAAGTGGACATCTATAATAAATTGTCTAATATCCATTCATGGTAAAAAAAATTCAAGTTATCCCCAAAATAAATTTTAGAGCTGGTTTGTCAAACCAGGATTCAACCAAAGACCACATATGATCCCAAAACAGCAGACTTTTTCTATAAAGGGTAGAATAATAACTATTCTGGGCTTTGCAGGTCAAGAAACAAAATAAAGTAAGGCTAAAGATGTTTACATTTTACAACTAAAAATCCAAAAACCAACCTCAACTTGTGGACCATAATATGGCAGGTAGGCTGGGCTTGACTTCTCAAGGTTTAATTTTCTGACCTTAGAGCTTCCACAAGGTGAAGTCAGACTTTTCTTGGCTGTTCTTCTCTGTCTCCCTTCTACCCCATCCCTAATAGGCTCCTCCAAGAATATTCCTGAATAATTGCCTTGTTCACAAACTCATCTCAGAATCTGCTTCTGGGAATCCTGACCAATGATAGTGTTTGATGCTTTTGGATTAGAGATGGGAACTTAATGAAGGGGTACCAAGTGGGCAGGGAGCAGAGACCACTCCCAGAAACAGGGGGATCTGGGAGCAGTAATCTGCATAAGTCTCTCTGCTCATCCACTGAGAGTGGGTGGAACAGACTTGGCTTGTCAGGGCCTCTGCCACACAGGTTGGAGGTGTTATCAGATGAATGTGGAGGGAGACAGAGCTAGAGTCAGAGTTCAACAGGAAGATAGGAGCCCTCCTAAAATGGCTCTGTTCCAATTATCTGGAGCAACATGTCAAGCTTAGAAGAGGTCTTCTGCTCCCCAAGTCATACAGGAGCTTTGCGCTTCTGTCTTTTCCCTCCCCAGCCCCAGAGGGATGAACATCAGGAAGGGGAGACTGAGGTCAATACCTTATCTTTGCTCCTGCATCCCCAGCTCAGGGAACTTGGCCTATGCTGGAGGGGTGTGTAGTGCTTTGAATTGAAAATGAAATTGAAGCTCTACAAGGAATAGGACTGAACCTTAAAAGCCAGAATGAGATTGCTTTAATTAACTAAAAATGACCACAAAATTATGGAGTCCTACTGCAGTGTCATTATGCAATCTGCTCCCCAGCGGGAAATGGGGGTAAGGTTATGAGTGAGCCCAGCAGGTGGCAGCTACTGGGAAGATGAAAGATTGTTTATACCTTAATGCACTGAGATTCTTCACTAAGCCAGTTACTAGAGAGAGCTGGAAAACTGCTCACCAAGGCTTTAGAAAGCTTTTGTCATGGAGAATAGGTCAGCACTTTCAAAACACTGTAGGACTGGCCTGACAAATATCAGATCTTGTCAAATGATAGCGACTAGGGTCGCTAGACAAAATACAGAACTACCAGATATCTTTGTCTTTTTTTTTTAACAAATATTACTTTATTTACTTATCTATTTTTACCAGATATCTTTGAATTTCAGAGAAATGACAAATACTTTCTTCAGTATAAGTATGTCCCATGCAATCTTTGGAATATATACTTATACCAAAACATTATTCATTATTGAACTGAAACTCACAGGTAACTGAGCATCCTGAATTTTCATTTGATAAATCTGCAGCTCTAAGCTTCACAGACCTCCAGAGCATTTGAGAACATCCAACTTATCCATCAAGTCATTGGTCAGTGGGATGAGGATGAAATGGTACCCAATAAGTTGGGTGATGAATAGGGCACTATACGAGGCCTGTTCCAGGAGGGGATTAAGGTCACAAATATAAATGCCACTTACTGAGAATTTACCAAGAGCTGGGTGCTCTTGTGTTTTCACTTCCTCCCAAGAACCCCCAAAGACAGGCAATTTTAACACTATCCCCATTTTGCAGATAAGAAGCTGAGGCTCAGAGGATTGGCAACTCATATGAGGACTGCACACCTATGTTAGCCACACATGATTTACTATAGACAAGCTATGGAAACAACACAAGTGTTACTGTGTTATTATTGGGTTAATGTCTGACAGAATTTGCAGCAGGAACTCTGAGGACAAATTTATTTAGAAGAACAGATACAGAAAAAAGAGATAGAAAAAGTGTGAACTCCCAGGCTCTTGGAATTAGGGTAGGGCAAAGATGCCAAAAAGAAGTCTTCCCTCAGTAACATATATTACCTTCTTCCCCTAATTATTCTAAGGCCTAATCTGTTTCTTTGTGCTCAACTGATGTCACAGAGAGGACTATCACCTTTGTTTGTTAGTCCTTGGAATTTTCTTGGCCCTGTTTGAAAACACCCCATTTCTTAGGTCAAAAGTGTTGGGTTAATTCAGTTTCAAATTTGCTGTCCTTAGTCCACAGTTGACTGATTAATCCCCTGTGGAATTTGCTTTCATTGTCCTTCCACCCTTCTATCACTGAAGCTTCCCTTTACTTGTGCTATTCTGACTGGGGATTTCCTCTCCGTTGGACTCATCACTACCGATGCACAGACAGTGGGTTAAGGAGATGTGGCATATATACATAATGGAATATCACTCAGTGAAAGAAAACCTTGACCAGTTATTGCTGCAAAACAGATGCGGAGTTGTGCAAACCAGCCAGTTAGTAGCTCCTGGTACACAATGGGAAGTCAGAGAGCAAGACAGAGATGTGTTGTGGGGAATGTGCAGAAGATGGCTGGAAGATCTAGTGAGCATGGATATAGGTGAAAAAAGATGCAGCTGGGAAGGTGAGCTGCTTCTCAAAGTTGCCTGAAAAATGATGATATGGTTGACTCCAGGAAGAGCTTGATCTTATGGTTTAGAAATTCAGAGGAACAGCAGCGAAGGATGAAGATCAACAATCATCTATCATGCTGAGGGTGGCGAGGGACCCCCAGCTCCCTGAGCCACTTTATTAATGATCTGAAAGGGAGAGATCAGCAGCACCTTCGTTAAAGTCACAGATGATCTGCACTCAGAAACCTTGGGAGCTAAGGTGAGGAGTGACAAATGAATTCCAGGATTAGAGGGCTGCAAATTATAGGGGCAGCGTATAAAAGGAACTTGGCCTGGAGAAAAGAAAAGCCATTAGAGATTGGGCTTATTTAGGAGGAAAAAATCTGCTTAGCTGAATACACTTCTTTAGGAAGTTTAGATGGTTTCAAAAACTGCTACTAAATTTTTTCAAAAATTGATTTTTGCTAAAAATCAATTGAGTGTCTTTTTTTTCTCTGTTAAGTCATTGTGCACAGACACTCAGCTCATCAAATACAACCCTATAAAGGACTGTCATTAACAATGATCTGAGTTTCAGAGCTTCATAAAATCATAGACTGGAACTAACCCATTTTAAGTATGAAGGAACCGCTGAGATGCTGGGCCTCCATTCTTCACTACCTGAGTGAGGCCCACAGCAACCAAGAGCCTGCTGGTGTTCCATCGACCCAGGGGTGTCAGATGAGGCTGAATCTGTGCCCACCTCTTCCACTCTGCTTCCTTTTCCATTCCCCACCCGTCTTTTCCTTCACTATGAGCAGTCTCTGGGGGTACCCGAGGAGAGCAGCCCCACTTATGACACAAATGTATTATTTCCCACACTCAAGTTGCAATTCTTTAACACCGTCTGGGTGTCCAACTTGGTTCTGACTCCTGGAGGTAGCCTGACCCCACAGGTCAAGAAATCAATCCCATCTTTTGAACCATGTGGGCTCTTGGAAAAGAACTCCAGCACACCCTCACTATGGCCTACGCTGCTGGCAGGGGTGGGGGTGGGATGCAAGGGTGAGCCCTATGTTACTGGAACCTGCTGGTCCAGGGATCTCAAGCTGGGGAAGCTGACCTCTGCCTCCAGGCAGGGGATGAGGCCGGGTGCCTCTGCCAGCATGTGGGCTCTGGGGGAAATGGGAGGGTCCTCTTTTGGTTTATTCCAACCTCAATCAGATCTGCACTAGGAATGAAAAATCCAGTTTCTCCAGCCACAGCTATAATGCAGAGGAAAGGAAGTGATAACCGCCTGGAAGCACTCACCACCTGGGTGGGACAAGCAGCATGTTCAGGAACCTCTAGATAGGAAGGTGAGACCAGCGACTGAGATGACCTGTCACAGATTTCTACCTGCATTTTCTCTGGCACTGGGGAATCAAACCCCACAGCAATGTGAAATGTGAAAGAGGCAAGGAAGTCACAACAACAGCTAACAGGAGAGAAGAGAGGAGCTGGATCAACCAACTGGGGAAGTCTACCCCAGCAGGGAATGCCTCTACCGCCAGCAGCTGGGAGTTGGATTCTCATACATATATTGTGTGTATGGCACAGAACCAGCAACACATGACAGATACCAGAAAGGATCCTGGAGAAGTGCACCATATCAACCCTACAACAAGCTCCCAAGGTGCTTGGCCTGACTACCTGTTTCGGCTACTCCTGTAGATTGGAACAGCCTTATCTGTTGCTGTCCGGGAGTGCAAGTCCACACCCAGAAAAAATGGTTATAATTTCAAAAAAGAAAAGACCGTTGCGCCAAACATGAACCAACAGCTTGTAGTGAGAGGAGTTGGAGCAACCTGAGTGGGGATGGGGGAAATGAGGGTTAGGGTGGGAAATAAGGGGTATAATACAACCATACAAACATGGCCAATATTGTATGATAATTACAAAAAAAAAAAAAAAAAAAGAACTCAATCCCATAACGTTGGTCCTATTTCAGATGCCAGTTAAACATCCTAGGGGCCATCTGGACTTCTGACTGCTATAGAGCTGAACGTTTGCACAACTTCTGCCTAAAGTGAGATGATTTTCTTCTTGATGAATTTCTTTTGGAATTTTTATTTTCATTTTCTGCTATGTAGTACCTATCTCATTTTCTTTAAAAATTATTATTTTTTTAATTTTAATTTTATAATCTTCAGACAATATTGGTCACATTTGTATGGTTGTTGTTTCCCTTAGGTATGGCCCTCCCTTCCATATTGTATCCCTATCCTCCCACCCTACTCCCCTTTTTCCCCTTCCCTGCACCAGTCATTCTACCTCCTTTCGCTGCAAGTCAATGGTCTGTGTTTGGCCCACTGGTCTTTTCTTTATCTGGAACAATGTCCTTTTTTTAGCCAGGGGTCCAGACTTGCACTCCTGGACAGCAAAACCAGGAGTATGAAGCAGATAGTCAGGCCGTGCACATCAGGGAACCTCTTGTAGGGCAAATGCGTGGTGTGGTTCTCCAGAATTCTTTCTGGTGTCTGTCAGGTGTTGCTGGTTCTGTGTCATACAGTGCTGATACCTTGGTTTGGGAGTCCATTTCCCAGCTACTGGCAATGAAAACATTCCCTACTGGGGACAGATCTCCCCAAATGGTTGGTCCAGCACCTCTCCTTTCTTGTGTTAGCAGTTCTGCCATGGGGCCACAGCCACATCTCTGTGAATTTCTTCCCCCATTGATTGGCAATGGAGGGAGCCTCATGTTGCACAGATCCATGGTTTGGTTCCCTAACCCTAGAGATGATGCAGGTAGAAATCTGTGACAGGTCACCTTAATTACTGGTCTCATGATCTGTCTCAGTTGTTCCTAACATGCTGCTTGTCCTACGCAGTGGTGAGTGTAACCAGGGCTGTTATTATTTCCTTTCCTCTCCATTATATCTGCAGCTGGAGGGACTAATTTTTTCATTCCTAGTGCATGTCTGATTGAGGTTGGAGTAACCCAGAGGGGCACCTGTGCCATGCCCATGGCCCAGCAGAGGTATCCAGACCCCACCCTCTGCCCACATGGAGTCAGAGGCTGGCTTCTCCAACTTGAGACCCTGGTCATAGGACTCACCTTACCCTCCCACTCCTGCCAGTGGCCTAGGCTGCTGTGGGGGTATGCTGGAGGCCCTCTCTAAGGGCCTGAGCCATCTGAAATGACTTCAACACCCACCTTCAGCCTGACTAGTCTCTGGGCTGGGCCTAGAAGGTAGGGCCTACTAATCCCCTTTATCACCTCTGGACCCCTGGCTGAAGCTGCCCACACCACTCCCTGGACACTGTAAGGGTGGAGACCAGGTCCTCCAGCCCCAAGGTCTCTAGATCCCAAGATCCTAAGATCCTGGTCATGCAGGACTTACCCATCTCCTGCTGGGGGGCTCATCAAAGGGGACCACAGCCCTTACTCCCAGCCTGACTTGGATGAGGACCAGATCTGGAAGGTGAGGCCTACATACTCCCTTCTCCCAGCTCAGAATCCCTGGGAGTCTTCCCAGCCCATCACCCCACGTAATGGAGGAGGCTGGGACCCCCAGCCTGAGACCCCCTAGATGCTGTGATCCCACAACCCTGAGACCCCAGTGACACAGGACTTGCCCTGATTCCACTCCAACCAGTAGTCTAGGCTGTAACAGAGGTGTGCTGGGAACCCTCCCCTGGGCTCAGGTGGTCTGGGGGAGAGGGGGACTTTCAGCTCTCTCCTCTAACTCAACTGGGACTAGGGTTGCTTCTGAAAAACATAGCTTACTAATCCCCCCTCCCCAGCCTGAGACCAAGCAGAGGTGCCCAGCTCTTACCTCCTGCCACATGGAGGCAGAGACTGGCTTCCCCAGCCTGAGACCTGAGACCCTGGTGACATAGGACTCACCCTACACCCAACCCATACCAGTGGCTTAGATTGCAGTGGGGGTGTGCTGGAGGCCTTCTCCAAGGGCCTGAGCCATTCAAAAGAACCTCAGCCCAACTAGCTAAAAATTAGTTTTTGAGGTTACATTAGTTTGCAACACTATGTGTTTTAGGGGAACAGTGTTTCCCTAAACACTATGTGTTTGAGGTGGACCACCTTCACGCGGTCGGATAATTTATTATAATGATTCAGAGAACCAAGGAAACAATTTACAGGCATATCTCACTTTATCATGCTTTACTGCATTTCACAGATTTGTGGCAACCCAACTTTGAACAAGTCTATTGGTGCCATTTTTCTAACAACATGACCTCATTCCTGTCTTTGTGAGACAATGAAGTTATATATATATATATATATATATATATATATATATATATTATATACATACATACATACACGTACACACATTAAATATAATGCTCCTGCATTATTGACTATGAGTTAGTGTAAATGTAACTTTTTTATGTATTGGAAAACCAAAACAATTCCGGTGACTTGTTTATTGTGGTGGTCTGGAACTGAGAACCTAAACCTGTAATATGCTGCTATCTTCATTAAACCCGTGAATGGTCCTCTCTTGATACCAAAATCCAAATAGTCAAGGTTCACTGCAGTGGTCTTGAGAACACAACAGTACAAGCCCCTTATCCTTTTTCCCAGACTCCACACTTTGGTCACAGAGGATGAGTCTCTGCTATTTCTGCCTCATTGTTTTTTCTTCCTCCCTGGCTGACTTTATCCATCCATCAAAATTTCTTACCTTCATTGCAGTGTAAGGTATCTCCTTCCCAATACACTTTCAAGATTCAATGCCACTTCCTCCAGGTGACACTTATTTCTACTGACCATCAATAGTCCCACCTCTCCAACTTCCTCCTGGGAAAATTAGTGACCCTGTGTCACTGTTATTTGAGGCAGGCCTCTCCACACAATCATGTTTTTCTCTGTCCCTGCCTTTTGCATGGCTGTTTATCAATGTCTTTGTGAATAAGTGATTATTTTTAAAAAATACTTTCTAAAATTGATTATATATATATATATATTTTTTTTTCTTACATCATCATATACCCTAAAGTTCTACCAAAACATCACCTATGAACCATTATCATGATCTGTTGGACTCATCCCAACCTTCCCTTACTATATGCGTACTTCTGTTTTCAGTTTGTTAGTTCTGATTTTTTTCTTGTTCTTTTGTTTGTTTTCTCTATAACTCATTTTTAAAAAATCTAGTCATTCATCTGTGAACATTTGGATTGTTTCTGAAAACACATGACCTTAAACTATTAAAATTTTTTCACTGAATAAGTGATTCATGTTCATTGTAGGAAAGTTAGAAAATGCCAGTAGATAAAGGAAAAGATTACTTTAATCTCACTGACCCAAGGTAACCTCTGATAGCTTTTTGGCAAGAACCTTTTGGGTAGATGTTTGTTTTTAACGAAAGTAGAAATAGACTATGCATAAATTTCATAGGTTTGCTTTTAAATATTTTACACTACATTGTAAAAATATATCCCTGTAAGTAACATAAACTTCAATAAAATTCTTTTGAAAAATCTGCCTTGTGTATTCTGTAATACAATGTATCATAATTTATTTAACAAGCCTCTATTATTGTATATTTAGTTGGTGTTTTATTTTGCTATGAATATACATCTTCATGCCCATTATCGTATCTGCTTTTAAACTGTTTTTTAAAATGAAAAATTTCAAACAAATACTAAAATAGACACTAGGGTGGTAAGTTTGCTCTTACCTATCCCCCCATTTCAATAATTATGGAAATATTCAATCTTCTCTTATCTTTACTGCCTTCTACCTAGATTTAATGGAAATCTATGTTGTTTCACGATTTTCCTAAAAGTACTCAGAGGAAATTTCTAAGAGGTAAGGATCTCACTCTCTTATAATAACATGACCACAATTCCATTATCAATCTATAAAAATGATTAATTTTACTTTAAAGAATTGAAAGCATGGTCTCAAAGAGTTATTTGTGTCCCTACGTTCCTAGCAGTTGGGAAGGAGTGAGGTAGATGTATTTTGGGGGTGGAGGAAAAGAGTGGGGAGACATAGATGAGAGACATTTAGAGTGCAGACGCTTGGGAGAAATACAAAGGGAAAGACACTTAGTTTGGTTGCTGCTGATCCTTGGCAGCATTGGTGGTAGCTGTTATCTTGAATTCCTGATAAGTGACAAGGTACAATTTGAGTTTTAGATCTGTCTGGGACCTGCCTAATCCCTTTTATCAATTTATCCATTATTATTATATTTCCTCCTAATGCCTTTCTTGTGGTACCACTCTGGATGGTGCAAGTTCTCCCGGATTCAGCTGCCCTGCTTTGGACTGAGCCTGTTTGGCTGGGGATTTACCCATGAGGGAATGGTATTATATTTGTTTTAAGAAAATCCTCTCTGGGCTGGGCATGGTGGCACATGCCTGTAGGTGGCAGCCTAGGAAGCCACAGCCAGGGCCAGGGATCACGGTTTGAGTCCCGCCAGGGGCACGTAGCGAGACCTAGTTCTCCAAAAATAGCTGGGCATGGTGGCACACGACTGTAATCCCAACTACCTGGGAAGCTGAGGCTGGGGAGTGCTTGAGTCTGTGGTACCCTGGGCAATGCGAGCCTGCAGTTCCACGGGCAAAAATAGCGAGACCTAGCCTAAAAAAAAAAAAAAAAAAAAAAAAAAATCCTTTCTTCTGTCCTCTCTCTGTGAACATAGATTAAAGATTTTTTCACACGAAAGAGTCTGTTTTCTTTGCCTTTGTGCTCATAGACGGCCAGTCCCTCTTTTAGAGTGTGTACCCCTTAATAGCTTGGGGGTCAAGTATTTTCAGAAACAACTCATAGATGAATGACTAGATTAAAAGAAATGTGGCAGAGACATACAATAGAATATACCCTCAATTTCTGTATTTAACACTTAAAAATTATATCTTTTTTATTGAATTTTATTGGTTTACAACACTGTGTGTGATTTAGGGGTATAGATTCATTTCTCTTCAGATTTATGTTACCATACCACCACCAAGGCACCCATAATCCTCCACCATAATCCATTTGGACCCCTGTGTTCCCCACCCTCACCCTTCTCTTCTGGTGGTCTCAGTTCTAAGCTCAGATTTCCAGGGTTTGGTTTGGTTTAGTTTTGTCTGAATCTTTGTTTTGTTTCTTAATATTCCACATATGAATGGAATCTTTCATTTGTCTTTCTCTTTCTGACTTATTTTGCTTAGCACACCCCCTTCTAATTCTAGACATATTGTTATAAATGGCAAGATGTAATTTTTTAATAGATGAGTAATATACTGTTTATATATATTATATATATATTTATGTATATCACATCTCCAATCATCTGTCCTTTAACACTTAGACTGTTTCCACAACTTGGCTATTGTTATTTTTGAGACATACACACACATATGCACACATATACATATATGTGTACACACATATATCCATATGTATACAGTGATATATATGCATATGGTGAGATATATGTACACATGTATGTGAGATATAGTGATATGTATATATCTATACACACATACATCCCTCCCTCCAAATTTATTTGCATTCTTCAGGTAGATACCACAGAGTGAAATTGTTGGTTCATATGAACAGAAGGAAAATCATGAAACTGGCCTTGTTGTTCATATGACAGATCAATTTGTATTATTTTGAGAAATCGCATTGCTGTTTTCCATAGAGGTTAGACTAGTCTGCATGCCCACCAACAGCTCAATTTTCTCTATATCCTTGCCAATATTTGTTTTTTTTCTGATATGGGCCATTCTTTCAGATGAAAATAGTATCACCGTGGCTTTGATTTGCTTTTCCTTCATGATAAGTGATGATAAGAACTTTTTCATGTGCCTGTTGGTGATCTGTAAGTCTTTTTGGGAGAAGATCTACTTAGCTCTTCTGTCCATTTTTTAATTGTGTTAGTCTTTTTTTTTTGTTGTTGGTGTGTTGTATGAATTCTTTGTATATTTTGGAAGATAGTAATTCATCAGATGTATGATAAGCAAATATTTTCTCCCACTATTAAGGTGTCTTGTCATTTTGATGATATTTCTTTGACTGCTTAGGAGCTTTTTAGTTTGATGTACCCCATTTGTTTATTTTCCTTGCTGTTGATATTGAGTCATCTCTGAAGCCAACTTTGTGGAATGTTTTGCCTATATTTTCCTCTATATATTTAACAGTTTCTGTCTTATATCTAAGTCTTTGATCCATTTTCAGTTAATTTTTATGTATGGTATGAGATAGGGTCTAGTTTCATTCATTTGCATGTGACTGTGCTGTTTTCCCAACACCAGTTGTTGAAAAGATTTTCTTTCTCCATTACATGCTATTGGTTTCTTTGTTGGTCACTAGCTGTTCATAAAAGTGTGGGTTGATTTCTGGGCTCTCAATTCTAGTCTATTGATCTCTGTGTTTATTTTTATTCTAATCTCATCCTGTTTGATTACCATAGTTCCATGAAATGGAGCATTAAAAAGCTTTAAAAATTCAGCTTTAAAAAGAAGGTAATTTTACCACATGCAACATATGACTGAACCTCGAAGACATTATGCTATATGAAATCAATTAATGGCAAAAAGAAAGGTACTGTATGATTCCACATACATGTGATACCTAGAGTTCCAATATCATAGAAATAGAAAGTAGAATGATGATTGTTAGGGGCTGGAGAAAGGGAACTGGGAAGTTAGTGTTCAATAAATCTAGAGTTTCAGTTTTGCTAAAGATTTGGTGGTGATGGATCCATAACACTGTGGATATCTTTGGTGCTACTGAACTGTAAAGGTGGGTAAGTTAATACATTTTACATTTAGTACATTTAGACACAATTAACAATAAAATACAATAAAATAATAAATTGAGAAAATAAGAGAAATGATTAAAATGTAGATTAGTTAACAAAATATTAATCATAAATTCTGAGCATTAAAAAAAGCTAGCCAGAATTCAAACTTTCTTGAGTATTTAGTGAATGTCTTCTTAGTTAATCTGTTTAAAGCAGAAGTCAAACAAAATCCCTAGATTGCATTTGGTATCACTATATATTTGGTATAAATTCTTGGAAGTGAAATTGCTGGGTCAAAGTATATACATATTTTAAAGGGTTTTTCTGCATACTGCAAAACTGCCCTTCATAAATTATGTATCATTAAGCTCTTATGTTCACTTTAAAAAAAGCTGAACTTTGAAATTATTTCTGGAGAGAGTATCTTTGAAATGAACATTTGTTCTGTGTTACCCTCTTCTTGCCGGCATCAAGTTGCACTTCCATCTTCATTCTTGATTGTTTCAAGTTTTCACTGCCATGTTACACCCAAACTTGAAATGTGAGAATGTTCCCAGGTCACCCAAACTCTGCAGTCTCCCCTTTGCTTTCTTCAAAGTTCATCCACAACCCGGCGACCTGGGTCCTAAACATACCCCTCGTCCCCACCCTGTCCTTGGGCTCCTCTTACATGATGGCAGCTTGGGATCTTCATGGATCTCTGATAGGGCTCAGGACCTCAGCAGTCAAGGGTCTGGATGGGTGACAGGATGGAGGTAGGGAGTAGGAGGCATGAAATATATAGAAAAGGGGTGGTAGGAGGAATAGAGACAGTTTTGGGAAACTGAGGTGACAATCACTTATAGACATTTCTTCATCTAATTGCTTTTGCCTCTGTGACTTTGGCTTTCAGGTTATAGTCATGCTGGGGCTCAAGCTTTAGAGCCACTTAAGATGGTTGGATATGGATGGAGCCATGAGAAGCTGGAGATGAATTTCAGTGAATATTTATCACCTGCAGAATGGCCCTTGTCATCTTGTTTAATCCATTCAAAATTCTGTGAGGAGATACCACTTTCTGGTGAGGATACCGAGATTCAGTGTTTTCATGTAAAAGAGCTGGTCTAGTGGATCTATACATTTAAAAATTATTTCAGGAGTTAAATTAAAAAAAAAAAGTAGAATAGGAAAAGGCAAAAAAGTCAGCATAATAGGAAAAGAAAGATATTTCCCTTTGGAGTCACTAGTTGTAGGGGGTGTTTTTCAGGAGGCAATATCTCCTGGCTCTGGCTTTCTCCCTCTGAACCCTGGGGGGAGATCGGATGCTGGGATTAAGAAGGCAAACAAGAGTCCTATAAGTGCAGCTTCTGGGAGGGAGAGGAGACCAGAATAAATCTCTTTTTTTCATTGGCCTGGTCTCCAGTGATCTAATTACAGCAGGAAGATATACTGAATGGTGGAAGGCAAAGGAGTAAAGCCTGGTAGAGGATCAGTTGCTTGCTTTGCTGCTTGAATCTGCAGAGGACCAGGTAGAATTGATTCTGGGTTCAGTTTCAAATGCAGGACACTCCCCCCTGCCTCCACCACCACCACTGGGGGAAACTCCTTGGCTGAGTGTGAGCTAATAAGACTACAAATGTGATTCTCTCCTCTGTACTCTTTTGAGGCCACATTCCTCATTTCTGATATTGACAAAGTCTATAAAATTGAGCACAATACCAAAAATGGTCAAAGGGCAGGAGGAGAGCCAAGAGCTGGTGATCAGAGTTCAAAAAGCTGGTATAAAGTTGCTTCAGCTTTAGGAGGTTGTGGCTGGGGATTGAGGATTATAAATTCATAAATTTGAATTAGTTCTGGGAGGCTAAACAGAAAGGAACTCATATGAAGCTTGAAACACTTGAAATTTTAGAAGGAGAGAAAAAGTTCTTTGCTCTGTCATGGTAAAGATTTGCTTTAAGAACATAAATAGGAAACAAATTCTTAATTTTGTAGCTCGTTCTTGAAACTGATATAAGGACCAGTTACTTTCAGAACCACCTATGACAACGTGGGCCTGTTCTATCTCTCTAGGTTACAAAGGAGGATGTGCAGAGTCCATATCTTGTAGCCATTCTAAAGGAGTATATTTAGAGCAGAAGAGTGACCCACTGGTCCTGGGGGAGAGCCATGTGATTTTATCTATTCTAGGTGTTTGCGTTTGTTTCTACATGCCCTCCCACTGGCTGTAGTTTCTTTTAGTAGTGACATAAGCCATAGTTTGCGCTAGTCTTGTTTGAACCTCTACTGAAGAGGTTATCTCTTGTCAATTTAATCCAATCACTCAGTAAATATTTATCAAGTGCCTAGTTGCAGTTTCATAAACAGTTTTTCCAAACAAAGCAAAACACAGTGTATCAGAGGAATGTACGCAGATGTAAGACTATCTCTGGGCAAGTGTCTTCCATGGATATGTGGGCCCTTGCTGCTTGTAGGCCGGGTCACTGTGTTCTTTTGGTCCTTCCCACAGAGCAAGATGTCCATAGTCAGAATATTTGCCATTCAGTTCCCAACAGACTGAATTCTTCAAATGTGATCTGTGTCTGATCTCTGGTGTATGGTAGCAATGGCGAGGAGTGATGGCCAAGAGGTCCTTTATTGTGTGGTTGACTGATTCTTTCTGGTTGCAGCTAAAGGAGACTCAGGAAGGAATTGGGGGTACTCATTGGCTGGTAAAGAATAGCAATGTTTTTGAGGGCTTACAAATTATTGAATGGCAGGTCTACCAGGTATACCCTTGGGTGGGGTGAGGAGTGGAGCATAGCTGGAGCACCTGCTGTACTGGCTTCTGAGCAAGACACTGCCCAAGGTTGTTAGTAGTGAACTGGGATGTGCGGGTCCAGCTGCAGGGATGCTGTTGCTACTGTATAACACTCACAAGCATTAAACTAGATTCCACAGATTGTAGACCAGGAATTAAAGAGCCACTGCACATTCAGTTCCATGAAGTCTTGGACTACAGTTGGGAAAACTGAATTATTGTTTTTTTGCAAACATCTGGAGTCTTTTTCTCATAGTGCCTGTGAGGGGTGGGTATGAATGCCAGTTTAACTAGGATTATTGTCTGGAGTGTCTGCTTGGACTTCCTCACAACCAGGTAGCCTCAAGGGCGTATCCCTGCGAACAAGATGGGAATCAAGTATGTCACTTTCATCAACCCCTACTGGTCAGCACAATATAAAGCTGTCCAGATCTAGTATACAGGGCACCCACCTCTTAGGAAATAAAGCAACCAAAAATTTTCTGTTTCAAAATCACTCCCAACTCCTCAGTTTTGCTTTTTCATCCCATGCAAACTTAAAAAAATGTATACTATCAAATTCATTCAACTATATAAGTTAATGCATTTTAGTAATAAACTGAGCTGTGCACAGATTAAGTTCTTACTAATAAGGTTCCTTGAGCCTATTTACATGTTAATCCTTAGTCTCAGGCTACCAGTAATCTAGTAATCTACTTTCTGTCAGTGTACAGTTGCCCTTGCTTCCTGCATCAACTAAGGAGTACTTGAGTTCTGAGAAGACTTTATGGCCATTCACTTTCTCCTGACAAGCAGTATGTTGCCCCCACCACTCCTATTGATGCTCTTTTCTTCTTTATCTACATAGATGTATAGTTTCACATATATCTTTTTATATATATTTTTCATATATATGTATATTTATGTACATTATATATATATTTGAACACCATTGTAGTACACAAAGTTCTCCTGCCACCATATCAACTGTGAATGGTCACCAATTTCTCTTGTGTTCAACCATCCCCTATTTTGCCTATCTCCCTCCTTTGTTGTGCATTTCAGTTCTGTAATTAGCTTATTAATTTCATCTATTTCTTGTCCCTTTGTTCTATTTATAAATATTCCACATGTAAGTGAGATTGTCAGTTTTCATCTTTTTCCTTCTGACTAAAACTCCCAGACTTCAAACAATACTACAAGGCCATTATCATAAAAACAGCATGGTCTTGGAACAAAAACAGACATGCAGACCAATGGAATTCAGTAGCAAACCCAGAAATAAAAACAACACATACATCGTCATCTAATCTATGGAACATCAATCTATTGGAACAACAAATTTATTGGAACATAAGTAAATGCTGTTGGGAAAACTGGATTACAACTTGTAAAAAAGTGAAACTAGATGATCTGCATCCTTTTTCCCCCTCAGGTCCCCATAACCCAGGCTCGTGGCTTGACTGGAAAAGAGACAAGGGTTCCTAATCTGTAAAATGAGGCTCTCAGTACCAAGTCCTTGAGGGCCTTTTAGTAGAATTACGTGATTCAATGAGGCTATAACACTGTGAGCAGGATCTTGTGCATGGTAACTCTTCAATGAGGGAAAGCCCTTTCTACTTATGGAGCTTATGTATGTGTTTCTGAGAGTGCTATGAACTAGCTGTAGAGTTCCCATTTTACTCAGAAGGAAATGGGGATCCAAAAGTTTCACAGCTTGAAAATATTGGAGCAGGATCAAAACTCATCTATAGATGCAAACAAACCAAGTCTTGTCTTTTCGATGCAGACTCTTAGGAAATGAAAGTTGCCTTGAGCTGGGACATGAATATATGGCTCAACATATATTCCTGGAAACATTGCCAGCTAACTGATTTATTTGCAGTAGAACAAATTCTTATGGAAAACTTTGCTAACTACCATGTTGAAATGAATTTGTTTTGGGAAATAAAGAAGCTTTAAATAATTTATTCATCTGTGGAGATTTCTTGTGTTGAAATTCCTAACAGTCTGTACACTTAGGTGTAATAAGCCCTCAATCAAGGCATCCAGGGGGCCACTAGAGGGGGAGCTCATGCACCTCAGTTACATTAAGACCGTTCTTCTGTACCTTTGAGGTTAAAAAAAGGACCAGGAGCAAACCAGATCCTTTATTGCCCTTCCTTTCTTTGTCAGTATTAATGAACAGAAAAAAGGAGAGAAAGAAAGGGAAAGAGAGAAGAAAAGAAGGATATTCTGTTTGGTTTGAGGAACTGAATTCAAACCATCCCCAATCACTAACTAGATTCCTTTATCAGATGTGCCAGTGATTCAGGTTTAGATTTAACTTCTTGTAGCCTCAATGAGCTTACATCAAGATGAAATAAGATGTTCTACCTGAGGAAAAATATTTGCTTCCCCAGATGTGAGTTCTTTTTCCTTAGACACCTGCACTGACTGTTCCATTCAGGACTCTAAGTGCCATCTTGTCTGGAAAATTCCAGACCATTTGAGAACAAATAATTGCCCTTCTTCGTTGACCCATTTACTTTTCTTCATATTACTTGTTACATTTCTTTTTGATGCCTACATCTCCTAATAGGATCCAGTGCCCTGAAGATTTTGTTTGCAGATTTAAGTGTATAATTTAATGATCTTTAGTATAGTTGAAGAGTTGTGGATCCATCACCATAATCAATTTCAGTACATTTTTTGTTGCTCACAAAAATGACTCCATCACCCTCCAAACCTCCCATCTCTCTCATCCTCTGCCAACCCAATGTTTCTATTAATGAATTTTCCTATTTTGGGTATTTATCATTAATGAAATCAAAGAATATGTGACTTTTTGTTACTGATTTCTTTCACTCAACATGTTTTCAAGATTTATCACTTTGCAGCATGTGTATGTATTTCATCCCTTTTTATGACTGAATAATATTTCATTGTTTGAGCTACTACATTTATTTATCCATTTATCATTTGTTGGACATTTAGGTGTCTTCCCCTTTTTGGTTGATATAAGTAATGTGGCTGTGAACATTCAGTTACAAGTTTTTGTGTGAATGTATCTTTTAATTTCCTTTGGGCGTATAACCTAGGAAAGGAATTGCTAGTCAGAGGATAACTGTATATTTAACTTTTAGTTGAACTGTCAGATGTTTTTCCACAGTGAATGAACTATTCAAATGGGTTTTCATGAAATGAATGGTCTTTGAATTCTACTGTTCACCAAATACATGATTTTCTAAGATTAATATGTTAGAGCAGTCTCAGTTGTTTCTCTGAGATACAAGGCTTTAGAATGGAATTTAATCAAAGAGATTGAATGGCCTGCCACTCAAAGCTGGTGCTTGGTGCTGTGGAATTAATTCAACAGCCAGTTATATTGAACACCATTCACTGGGAAAGCTGAGTGGTGCCCTCACTAGGGAAGGACTTTCAATTTCAGCAGCATTTACTATTGATTGTGCAAGTACCAAGGGAAGAGAGGGCATCTTTCCCAGGGACTAGTCTCTTTCCAGAGTGAGGAGAGGATTTGGCTCCCCTATAGTCTTTAATGCTATTTGATTCTGAAAGTGGGGCCCAGAGTGCTGAGAGGGCCTAATTCAAAGTAGATGGTGGCAGCTTCTTTGCTTCCTGTTTTTTCTTGGCAGGTGCCTTCAGCACAGTTGCTCCCTAGTACAAATGGACTGCATAGCAATACCCCAGTTACTGCCAACTCAGATTTCTTCTAGGCTCAGTCTTCTGAAACACAACTGTGAACTCAGAGATACCTGCAAATTTGAGCCTTGCTTGACTGGGAGTAAATGCTCATCCCTACCATCTAGAGGACAACTTTGGAAGAAACCTTCAATTTTTTAAAATTTGGCATACAATAAAATGACACAAACAACAACAACATATGCTCACATGTCTGCTATAGATCCTAAAACACTAGAACTAAGAGTGAAAGTGCCCTATTTGCATTCTTTCCTTAACTCATGTGCCCTATCAGCCCCAACTTGACTGTCTTCTGACATACCTCCTGAATTTCTCACTGGAAGGTTATTTTTTCTCCCTAGTACCTGGAGGATGTGCATATGGGTTATTACTTGAAGGGCAATAATGTTACTGAAGGAGGAAATTAGGAGATGGGTACAGTCAGTCAGTTAGGAACAGGATGCTCTAAACCCTAAGTCTACTTTTCATGTGATTGGAGAACAATCCTGGACCAGAAGGGAACCCCTTCACTCGAAACCAATAAAGAGTGGAATGTTCAGAACACCAACACAATAACACAATACTAAAGACATAGACCAAAGCTAGTTTCAGAAAGGTAGGGCAGAGGCAATCTGGGCAAACCCAGGAACCTCAGTAGCCTAAGGGACCCATGGGTTTAGTTAATCAGAAAGACACACAGTCTGGAGACACCCAAAGGCCAGCCCCTACTTCTTACCCACTATACCCATATTAGGACTTGATTCTCTCCCCCTCAGTGGCTATCCACTCAGGACCCCTCTTCATTCAGAGAGCTTTCCTGTCCTTTCTATCAATAAATCTCTTGTTTCTGTAATTTGGTCTCAATATAAAATTCTTTCCTTGTCAAACACAAGAACTATGACAGAGCTTATCTGGGATCCTTGGACTCTGGGTCTATACCCCCAAACCCCAATTCATTACAATTAGTTGATCCTTCTAACACATGTCCAGAAAAGTGCAGCTAAGTCCAGACAGTACAGAATATTTTCTTGCTATTCCCATTGCAATGTCTTTCAGTCCAGTTCACCAGGTGAAGTGCTTAAAAATCTTTCTACCTGCACTCTTTTCCCTATCCTTGATCAGGATGCTCCATCTGCTACCTAGTCTTTGATGAAGGCTAGGAGACAGTTTCCTGCCTTCTGCATTGGTTGATAATGGTGGGTTATGTCCTTCTTCTCCTTGGGGAAAAGATCTACATGCCAGGCAGAACTAAATGTCTTCCACATTTACAGTGGTGTGTTGTGGAACTAAAAGATTCCTTTTCCATTTGGAGTGAAGATGGGATTGAGCAAAGAGGATGGAGGAGCAGAATCTCTCACATATGTATGCCTACAGATATACTCACACAATGATTATTTGTAACTTGCTTTCTTTCCACATAGTGATATGCCTGCAAGCCTTCGGTGCTAGTACTCATTCTTTTAAGGTACTGCTTACTGGTTCATAGTATGTTGAATAAGAATGACCAGAGGGATGGAATCAGAATGTGCCTTCATTTTATTTTCCACTATCTCTTAAAATATTCCTAGTGGAGTGTTACTTTCCATGGCTTAGATTGAAATTTCAGTCAGTGTCAAGTCTAGTCTCATCATTTCTTGGTCACTTGAAGTAGCAATGAAGTCTTGATTCAGCAATTAGAATGTGTGGGCCAACATGCTGATTCCTAAATCCTCTGTCTTCCACTTCCACCAGAATGTAATTTAGATGTAGTGGGTATGTCAGTCTCTCGTGAGGGGAGTGTGAGTGATGTGGTCAGTTCTTTCTTGCTTACCTCATCCAGGGTTAACATGGGGGTGCAGGGGACAGAACATAAAGTTCCACAGCTCTCAAGGTGGCTCTGAACGTGCTGACCTGGCTCCTTCAGCTGCAATACCCTGATAGAGGTAAGAAGCTGGGTTACTTGATTACTCTTTCCTTCCATCTTCCACCATGGATTGTTAAAGACCCACTCCCCTTCCTTGTGATCCTCTGAGTTGCTTGGTCTCTCAAATGGCCCTTCTCCAGTTCCCATGAAGTCCTCATACACTTGCCATATTTGGGAACATTGATAGCTCAGTTCAGTCACCTCCCAATTCTAAACTGCACACCTATTTATTTTGTCCTCTCAAATTCTGGGAAGAATTTAGAATGTCCTCAAGCTTCAGGGATACCCACCAATCTCAGAATGTCCACCTAGAAGTCCTTTTCTCTAGAATTTTTCTCTAGGGTGAAGAGTTAAACTTGCCTTCCCTGGCATGTGTGTCTGTCTCATAGACTTTAATATGCCTTCAAAAATCCTCCTCACAACTCTTTCTTTATATCCCCTCAGCGTTTGGAAGGGAGCATGTGGTCTTGTAATTGGTGTTCATTGACATATTTTGATGATTCTTCCAGAAAATCTTTCCTTGTTATGCGATATCAATTTTCTTTTGGCATCTCAATTAAAACTTCTGATTTAGTATTGATCACTTGAGTTCATTTCCCTACTAATAAAGATTTTGGTTTATTATTATAATAAAATCACATGTTATTATGAAATTACCATGACTATCTTAAAAAAAAACTTGGGTGCATAAGTGTGGAATTTCTTTTGACTGATTTGCTTTCTTAGCCCAGTAGATTTATGAAAAGCCTAGCAGAAGTCTCCTTCTCTCTCTCTCTCTCTCTGTGTAGACTGGATAAGCTTATTGATGGCTGAGAGAACTGAGGATTTTGAATACAAGAGAAGAACATCTTTAAGCAGAAGGCAAATCTATGTAGCCACTTGAACACCATAGTGCAAATGCAAACTGCTATTAGCTGCTAACCCCAGGCAAGCTAAATGGACAATGTTTGGCCACTAGCAGAGTGCTCAATTGAAACATAGCTGGGGTATACTTTAGTAAGGCATTGAACCTTTCAACTCATTTTCAGATGACTAGGAAGACCAACAATTTTCCAGTCATATCAAAAACATGTACTGCTTAACAGAATTTAAAGACAGAAAGCTAAAATGGCATATTTTAGTTTTTAGGAAATTTATTTTTGTGGATTCATGTATCCCCTGATGATGCAGATAGACATTATTGTAACAACTAATGACATTCAAAGATGCATGGGGTTATTTGTTTATTTTTTTCCTTAATAAATTTTTTACTAATCTTGCAATACAAATATGCAAAACAATGATACAAGACCATTATCCTATACCATATATAAAAGTTAACTCAAAAGGAATTAAAGGCTTAATATAAGATCTAAAACCATAGAGACATAGAAGAAAGCATAGCTGATAAATAATTACATTGGCCGTAGGGATAACTTTGTGGATTCATCTCCAACAGTAAAGGAAACAAAAGCAAAAAGAAGCAAATGGGAACTATATCAAAGTCCTGTACAGCAAAAGAAGACATCACTCAAACAAATAGGCAATCTACTGAATTAAAGATGATTTTATAAACCATGGGTCAGAAAAGGTGTTAGTATCCAAAAGATGTAAATAACTTGTCCAACTCAAAAATAGGAAGAAACAATTGGAATAAAAATATGGACAGAAATCTAAATAATTCTTTCACCAAAGCAGATACACAAATGACCAATAGACACATGAAAATTTGTCATTTACCATTAAAGAAATGTAAATCAAGTCACAATGAGATATCACCTTATACTTGGGAGAATGACTCACATCAAAAAGTCTAGTAACAACAAGTGTTGGTAATATGTACACTGTTGGTGGAAATATAAATTGATATGGTCACTATAGAAAGCAGTATGGAGTCTCTTCAAGAAATTATAAATAAAACTACTATATGACCCAGGTATCCCACTACTGGACATTTATTTGGAGAATGTGAAAACACTGATTTGAAAAATATATGCACTCTCTATTGCAGTAACATTCATGATAGCCAACATATAGAAATAAAGGGTCCATTAATAGATAACTGGATAAAGATGTGGGATATATACACAGTGGAATACTAGTCATCTTTAAAGATGAAATCTCTCCATTTGTGTCAATGCTGATGATGAAAAATTCAGGCTAATTTGCTAAGTTAAATAAGTCAGAAAGAGAAAGACAAATACTGTACGAATTCACTCATATGTGAGATGTAAAAAAATGAACTAGCAAAACAGAAAAAAGTAAACTTTCAACATTTGCTATCAGAATGTTGATTACCACAGGGAAAGAGGTAGGGGTAAACAGAACAAATAAAGGGGTTGATGATGATGGTGAATGGTAACTAGAATTTTGTGGTGGACATGGTGTGGTATTTATAGTTACTAAGGTACACAGTATTATAAACCAATATATAGCCTAAAATAAAAAAGAGAAATAAATGTCCTATTACAAAAAATACTTAAAAAGAAAGCCTTAACTCAGCCAGTCTACTTCTAGATATTTACAAAAAAAAAAAAAAAAAAAGAAAGAAAACCATGTGTCTACACAAAGACTTTTGACATATTTCCTCAAAGTTAAAAACTGGAAGTAGTCTAAGTATTCTTCAACAAATGATCTCATAGAATGGAAATCACTCTGCAATAAATAAGGTTGAACTAGTGACATAGGTAACACAGGTAGATCTCAAAATCATGCAGAGTGAAAGAAGCCAGACACAAAATAATTCTTTCTGTATGACTCCATTTATGTAAAATGTAACCTAATTTAGAATGACAAGAGGCATCCAGTGGTAGCCTGAGCACAGAAGTAGAGGGAAGGGTGGAAGAGACTTGAGGAAACCCTTAGATACCTCATTTTGATGGAAATTCCTGTACTTTGATTGTGATGATGGTGTCAGGCAGAACTGTGTCCATTAAATGGATGTTTGTTGCTGTAAATTATTTCTCAGTACACTTGATAGGGAAAAATTAAGTCTTTACTGAAGACTAGTTACCGACCTTGAAATTTACTTGAATTACCTTATCAACAATGTGTTGAATTACCTTATCAACAATAAGTTGATAAAAAATTGCAGGTGGCATGTCTAATGTGCCTAGAAGAGTGGCTGTTACACAGTGATCAGACAATGAGAGAAATCACCATTCTTCTATGAAGACAGGTATGTGCCATGAAGACTTATATTTTCAAGAGCCTCTCTGGGTGCTGGCAAATTGCTGGTCTTTAGTAAATGCTTTTTGGTGAATAAAATACATTTGAGGTCCCATTAACTGGAATTTCAGTTTCTACCTTAGTGACTCCTGAGGTCAGAGAGAGGGTGATGTTTTCATTGAAAGCATTATGAGCTGTGTGGGGCTATCCTGATTTCCCTCAGTGAATGTGCATCTCTGCAAGGGCATCCTGGTTTCTACCCCAGAGGTGTTCAGATTCTGGGGCTCACTAGGGCAGTTGGAACTGGTGAGGATGTAGCCTTCCCTGAGTGCCAGAGTGGCCTGAGGGGAGAAGTGCTCTCTCTGTGTGCTGCTTGGGCAGGGATAATGTGCCTATGTAGCAACTCCATCTCCCAATCATAAAATATTGATGGTCCTGGTGTTGGAAGGAGACCAGGAGACACCCCCTGGAAGGCACTGTTTGCCAGTGGGTGGTGAATGATTGATGAATGGGAAATGAAATATTGATGTTCTGAATCACACATCAGGCTACTTCCCACCCAAAGGAGCTTGTGCCTTTTATTATTAAAGGCAAAATTTCAGAGAATGGTCTATTTTGTTCTGTTGGGGACATGATGGCTTTGGGCCAGCTATGGCTTGGAGATGCTCTGGAGCATTATGACTGAGTGCTTCTGGAAACGTGGTGGATGGATGTTTGGAATCAATAAAAGGAAATTCTATTTTCTCTGGATGTCAAAAACTGTTGTTCTAACAGTTTTGTCATTCTTCCCTCTTTTTCAAAAATTATGCTTATCAAAATTGTACAAGTGCACAGGTTAAAAAGACAAGTAGATCTGCAAGAGAAACAGTTTTGTGCAAAGGGGGACACTGGACTCTGTCTGTAATGGTCCCTGCATATGCATATGTGAGCACTTTCAACCTTTTTGAACCAATTCTTTTTGTACTACCTCTACATGACCAGATAACATGCTTTTATTGTTGCTTCTTGACGTAACAACTTTTCATAGTATTTATTAACTTTTCACTGTAAGAGCTAAGGTTTGACTCTTTCATCTCAGTATGCAAACGTTTACCCCCCTCTCATGTCTCCCATTTTTCCAATATAATTATTTTAGAATTTTACTGACATTCAAATTTGGTACTTTCATTATTATGAAAACATAAAGATATCTATAACTAATAAACTAACGGTGCACTAAGATTTACTTACCTGGCTTGCTTTAATGTTCCCTTCGGACTAGAAATGGTCTTGGTTTGGTTTGTTTGTATAGTTAGCTGTTTGTCTTTTGTTCATCTTTAAACTCCTGTCAGTTTTCTAAATTTATTTTTAGGTGCTCAAGTGAATCAACCCTCCTATTAGCTTTATCTTCCAGAAGGATCTGGACCTGGGTACTATCTGTGCCCATGGGCGCAGGTTGCTCTTAGCACTTGGTGCACAGCATCACCCAAGATATCCCCCAGGTCTTTTCAGTGATGTATTCTAAACCCATTTTCTGTCTTAACTTGGTGGGGTACAACCTCCCTCAGCTCCCTGAGAAACAGTACTAGGGAAGCATGACTTTTATTGGGAGAGGGAGAGCCTTTGCTTGTTATGACAGTTTAACTGAATATAGAAAATTTAACTAAAAAGAGTTTTCTTTCTTAATTTTGAAGGCATTACTTTATTATCTTCTACTTATTGAAAAGTTTGACATTGTTTGATTTTTAAAAATCCTCTTTTTACTGTCAGCAGAACTGACGCATATAGCAAGAGAGAAGGGGTAATGTCAGGAGGCAGGAGGGGTGCAAGAGATTAAGATGATGGTTCATGCAACAAAGTAGTGGGAGAACCCTGGGGAATATAACAATGTAAATATATATATATGTATAAATATATAAATATTTGTGTGTAATGAAATAAAAGAATGAATAGAGTCAGAAACAGGAAAAAAAACCTAGCTTTTTAAAATGAGATTTTTATTTTACAAAAGCATGAGGAATCTTTGTATCCAGAAATTTAGCATTTCATAATAAACGCATGCTTTTGTTTCATTCACTATGACAGGTACTGAGGTCCCTTAAAAAAATTAACTATCCTGAATTTTAATTTGCATACAACAAATGCAAACCTTTTAGGTAAAAAGTGTTTCTAGTGTTTGTTTATTATTTGTGACTGTGTATAGGGTATAGAAGACAAAGACTTTTAATCTTTTAGTTCAGGGACAGTTTCTTAAATTATTTGTTTTATAATTTTCTCCCTACTGTTGTTTCTGTTCCTTCTGACTGGGATTTATACTATTTGAATGTTGCAAATTCTGGAATGGTCTTTTAATTTTCTTTTCTCTCAATCAGGAAAAAGAGTATTAAGTGCCCTGTTTAGCTTATTTTTATGTATTATCTGAATCTAGAAAGGGTCTTGACCTTTCACTGTCTTTGGATTATGGTACCCATTTGTAAATTTTAAGAACTGAGCGTAATGCATAGGATCTTTTCCACAGAGATACAAATTAGATCCCCTACCCCCACAAGATGTTTTGCATCTATTAACACATTTATATCATGTTTCCTGTTTGACTATTTCTGTATCTGCTCTTTGATTTTTCCATTGAACCATCCTAATGTTTACTGATTAATTAATGAGTTAGTAAAACCTTTTGACATGTGATCATTTTAACATCCTAACATTTTATATCTTTTTATCATTTTACTCTAATTGAGGTATTCTAGACCTACTGAGTTTCTCATGTCTGTTTTCATATTTTTAATTTCTAAAAGCTTTTTTTTTTAAAAAGAACTTAAAAAGCCTTTCTTGTTTCTTGGATACAACATCTTATTTTTCTGAGGATATTAATCATGCTTGTTTTGATGTTATCTTCTTTCTCATGTGTTATTTCTTAAAATTGTTTTTCTGTGTTTTTTTTGGTGTCTGGCGTTCAGGTTGGATGCTTTCCTCAGATGTCTGCTAATCCTTTACTACTCACTCACAGTCAATAGTGGGATTGTAACACTGATAGGCAGGTAGGATGGGGTGAGTGGTATTCCATGTCGGCTAATCTGACTAGACCAGGCCACCAGGGCCTGTCTAATGTCAGCACCTTTGGAAATTTTTTCTAGAGAAGACTTTTCCAGTCTCTGCACATAGCTGACAGCTTTCTGCAAATCTCAAAGTTTCTAATTGTTAAAGTGTACTTGAACCACTTTTTAAAAATAGTTTCCCAAGTGCACCTGGATTATGCCTGCCACCTTTGGTTCATAGGCTGTTTTATAATCTTCAGAGAATAAACTTCCAGGTTTCTGACCAGTTGGAGTGGGGGTGAGGGTGAGGGAATAACCCCTGGATGTGAGTTTGGGAGGGGACCCCATTGTTTAATTGTATATTGACCTATTAATCCTGTTTTCAGTTCCATGTCTGCCCCCACTTTCAATGGTTTTGCATACCTCTGATTTGGGACTCATTTAGAAGGCATGTAGGATAATATTAGGTTTCTTGACTCTTCATATAATCAGCTAAGGATTCACTGTTCAAAGTCACATTCTACTCATCTTTTGCTTTCAAGTTTTGATTCACTGATTTCATCATATGTTCTGTCTTCTTGGGTTTATGTCTTCAGAAATTTATTTATTATTGTTTTAGGGAGCTGTCAAGGGGCAGAAGCATGTTTTTTGTTTTCTCTCTTTACTTGGAATTTCAATGCATTTTTTATTTCGATTTTCATTTCTTCTATTTACCTAGATGACAAGAGGCGGCATCATATTGTGAAAAGGCAGAGGCAATGACAGCCAGTGATAAGGTAGAATTCTCCTTTCTGCACATATGTGCTATGTGATTGTGGTCATTATTCCAGGTCCTCACCACTTTCATTTGCAAAGTAGTCACTGGAAAAATCATTAGACCTTTCATTTGAGGTTGTGATGTGGAGTAAAGATGATGTATGTAACTTGCCTGATCTTCCAACTATGTTTTCTTTGACATATTCCCAAGAATATCAGGTTTAGGATTAGCACTTCCCATATTATACGATTAAAATATTTCATCAGGAATAGGCAGCAAATTCAGTGGTTTGTAATGCAAATTTACAAGACTCACTTCCTGAAGGTGAGTCTTCAGGAATTTTTTAGAGACTAGGTTTTGCTGTGTTGCTCAGGGCTATCTCAAAGCCATGGACTCAAGTGGTCCCTAGCCTCAGCCTCCCAGGTAGCTAGGATTACAGGTATGCACCACCATGTCCAGTTCTGGTCCTAATCTGATGGGTCCCAGCCAGTGAGCTATCTGGAAAGAATTAACATTTTGCCTCCAAATTTTTCTGCTCAGTTTCTCATGGGGCAACTTTACTTCTGTGCTTTTGGATTTTGAAGTCTGCAGAGAAGTCCTGGCTACCATATTGTCTTGCCTCTCATTTTCAAATTGAGTCTGCAAAGGTAAACCCATCCCTATACCATCAGTAGGATGATTTAAACGATTTAAATAATAAATTTAGATTTGTTGAAATTCAATTTATTTAAATTTTCTTGAAGTTTCCATTGGTTTCTTCTTTCTTCTCTGATGTCTTTTTGCCAAATGCCTCCCTCACCTGATGGAAGAATTCCTTCCTCCCCTTTCCTACCCCAATATGTTCTCTCTTTCTCCATTACCCTTCATTTCTAGCTCCTGTTATACTATTTATTTTATGGAATTACCTTTAAAATCCTCCCCCACTTCTCTACCTCTCCACCCCCTGCCAACCCTCTAACACACACATTCTCATGCTATATTCCCTTTGGGTGGGTTCATGGGGTGGATTTCTACAAGGCATGAGTACAGGGAAGAGTTGAGTTGCCCCTGAGTATTTGGTTGTATTTTTTCTTATGGGTTCTTATAGATTATGTAGGAACTGTTTCACTCTTTCATTGGCCTCTTGGAAGCTTGGGAAAATATGTTTGACTTGTCCCAAGAAAGTGCATAGAACCCAGCAGTCAGCTCTGTGTATGATATCATCATTATCTTTAATTTCATTTTATTTCCCCATCTTTAGTTTTCTCAAACCTGATTTTCTCTTTACATATTTATTTTTAAAAACTTACTTTCTATGCATTTTTTGTTATGCTATGGACAATCTTTATAGAATTGGTGATATATAAACAGACAAGTGAAGAGACAAGCAGCATAAAACTTTTTGCTTACGGAAGAAACAAGCCAGAAATAAATGCAGTTCCACAGAGGCTAGGATAAATCTGCACAGAAGGGAGAATCATACTGAAGAGTTGAGAAAAATCAGGAGTTGTATGGGATCTTACAAAAGTCAGTGATTGAGCTGGAGCGGGTGGGGAGGGGAGGTGGTAGGTGACCCCCAGGGACTGAAATGATGTGAAATATATATAAATAAATTATTAAAAAAAAACAAAAACAAAAGTCAGTGATTGAAATTAGTAAGGACATTTATAGCTCCTGCAACCCAAAGTATTCCTTCTAGGTACTAAGTACTAAGTTGAATGAAACATGGGGCAGATTACACATAGCAATAACGATAGATTGAATAGTAGCTTTTTAAGTTCCACAATGAATCATGAGCAAAGTAGACCAATACCGTATCTCAGTGCCAGGGTATAACCCAAGTTATCAACTCAGTTGAGACTGATGGTGGTGACATTTATTGTCTGCTGAGTATCTATGTACCCCGGCACATGCCATAGTTGACTTCCTGCCATTTTAATGGGAATTTTAGTCTTTCTGCGCTGAACATCAAAGAACAGATGTTTCTTCTGTGTTTGACTCTTGATGACATGATGATAAGGAAGCCAGTATTCTAGAATAGTGAATCTACAAGATGGCAAAGCCTCCATCCACCTGGGTCTTTGAGTGTAAAACCTCTTGGACATGAACATGAATGAGGAGTAAATGTTTGATTTTGGGAGACTATTAAAAATTTGGAGCTATTTGTTAAGGAAGCAATACTTAGCCCAATAGCATTAATTAATCCTCAGTTTTTATGACAGTAAAACAGGAATAATGCTCACGCCCTGAGCAGTTTCGGATGTTTAAAAATAATACAAGTTCCTGGTACAGTTTTTGGCCCAGAACAAAAATCCCTGGCATTATGATCACAATTTTTTATTGCTTTCTTCAGCATGAATAATAAGGATTATAATAAGTAATAATGGTAATAATAATATCAGAAGATAAGGTCTGTTAGGTTGTCACTTGAACATAATAAAATGAAATGAATAGTTTTGAGGATCAGAGAGACCTGAGTCTATAAGCCAGTATAACACAAATTCAAAATGTGAATTAGTACAAACCATTTAATTACTCCAAATCTATTTCTAATAATGTACATTGTGAATAATTTTATCTAACATAAAGGCTTATTATGAAGATACAGTCTGTAAATGTCCTAGCAAGTAGCTTGACACACAGATGATTTCTTTTACTCCCCAACTTGTTTCCCTAATAAGCTGTAGCAAAACAAACCACAGTTCCTTGTCACCGAAATAACCTTCTTCCAGGAAGTTTGATGTCGACCATTCGGTTAAGACTAAGGTAGCAGTGTACGTTAGATTCAGTTTATATTGCACTTTCCAGCAGGAATTATGCAGTGAGGTTAGACTTTACGAGTCCCATGAGGACTTGTAACATCAGGAGTTGTTCACTCAAGTTACCAGAACTTTAGGCCACACAGTGGAATGTCAGAGGGATATTAGCTCAGTCATCTTGTGGGAGAGTTGGTGGTTGATGATAAGAGACTGCAGTGAGCTTTGATGTGGATATGTACTTCATTCTATACAAGTCCCTGTTCTCCACAACTTAACCCCTTTCCCACCAAAAGGTGACAGATTTATAGGAGAGTATAGAGTTCAGTCTATAAAATAAACTGGAATCTGGAAGTAGGAACTGAAGCTGCAACAGGGAAGAAAGTTTAATTAAGTATCAGAAGAAAAAGCATGGTGATTCCCTAAAAAACTGAAAATGGCAGTTCTGTGTGATCCAGCAATACTACCCTTAGGTATTTATCTGAAGAATATGAAAACACTAGTTCAGAAAGATCTCTGCATCCCTGTGTTCATGCAGCACTATTCACAATAGATGAGATATGGAAACAACCCAAATCCCTGTCAACAGATCTCTTGAGAAAGAAATTATATTTATACTCTGTAAAATACTACTCAGCCAGTAAAAGAGATGAACTTGTGCCATTTACAACAAATGGATAGAAGTAAAGAGGTGAATGCTAAGCAAAATAAGTCAGAAAGTGAAAGATAATTACTGATGGCTTCTTTTATATGTGGAATATAAATAACCAAGGCAAACAAAATAACAAAGCACAAAAATGAAATAGATTCTGTAAAAAATTGTGGTTACCATTTTTTAATGGGGTAGGTCAAGGTGGTCAGTCTGATAGCATGAAGAGTACTAAAGCTTTGCTGGTGGTTATGGAAAGATGTATATACAGGGTGAAGTGAGAAGCTCTACTCCTGAAATTTAGATGTTATTGTAAACCAATGGTAAAGCTGTATAATTTTATTAAAAACATTTGACTACTCAACAGAGTGTATAAAAGTATCAAAGGGCAAAATACTTACAGATCAACCTTTTTAGAAACTGTGTTTATCTTTCAGGAGGGGTCTCTCCTGAATCTCCTGCATCTCCTGTGCAGATGGTAGTCTGACCTGCAACCCCCACTCCTATCTCAGGCACCCCCAGGTCCCCCAGCTCCACCACCCACACTATTCCTTGGCTGTTAATCTTGTCCTGCCTGTGGCATTTCTTCTACTGTTCTCTTGAAATCCTGTTTCTCTCTTGCTTTCTTAATGAATTTTCATGGGTTTGGGTTTTATGTCTCAGCTTATGTAGTAAGTGTTTATACAGGAGGGTTCTTTGGATTCCCTTGGGTGCCACTGGGGCTAGAATGGTGCTGGAATCAGTGCCCAGTCTTCCATGGAGACCCATGAAATCACAATTTTGTTGTTTAATTTCATTTTGCTATATCTCTGTGGGGTTTTGTAGCCTGGCCTCCTGGTTTGTGCTCTCGATTTATCTATTCCCATCAAAGCAGATCCTTGTAATTTGGGGAACGTATGTTCTAAAAATCTTTACCACTCCTTATAGGGAGGACAACTGCTAAAACATATGCTTTTTTACTAGAGGTTTTCTTGTTATCATCACTGCTTTCAACAGTACTTGCATTTGGCTTTCTTTGGGGTGTCATTTTCTACAAAGGAACCAAGTGTTCATCATGCATAAAAATTATTATGTATGTTACAATGAAGATAGCAGATAATCATTTTAGAGGAGCAGCTGTTGACTGTTGTGCTCATAAGCTTAGCAACTTCCTCAAGGCAGCCTTGAGGATGCCACGTTCCAACTTCATTTTGACTCAGGAAAATGGTAAATGCTATTATGTCATGGACCTGTGAATAATCAAACTGTACAGGTGGAAGTCATAGATACCCAGAGTCTCTCAGATGTCATTTTAAAATCTTTCTCAGCTAACTTTCCCCAAACACATCCTCAAGACCCTATGCTTCTTCATTCCCCTTTCTGATATTTCTTTTTCTTCATTTAGATAGCTTTGCTGATGTATAATGCACCCATTTATACATACAGGTCAACAACTTTTGCTGTATTAGAGTTGTGTAACCATCACAGAAATCAACTCTAAATCATTCTAATTTATTCCCTAAAATATTCTAACACCCCCAAAAGGAATACTGTACCCATTAGCGTTCATTCCAATACTTGCCCAAAGCCATTAGGTAATTACAAATCTACTTTCCATCTCTATAGTTTTGCCTATTTTGACATTTCATGAAAAGAGCTATATAATGTATGACTTTTTGTGTCTGATTTCTTTTACTCAACATAATGTTTTCATTATGTCTGTCCAAGTTGTAGCCTGTATTAATGCATCATTTCTTTTTTATGGTTGAATAATATTCCAGTGTATGGGTAGACTGTATTTATATTACAAATCTATTAGTTTATGGGCACTAGGGTTGTTTCCAACTTTTATTGCTGAATTTATTTTATTTTTTCCATATTAATTTATATTTCATTTCTTAATTGGTTACATATATATTTTATTTTATTTACTTTTTTATTTTATTTCATTTTTAAAAATATAAACAATTTTATTTTGTTCTTTAGGTTACAACCTCTCTGTTATATATTTTTCCCCCTCCCACCTCCCTCCGGTGCTCCCTCCATTCTCTCACACCCCACTCTTTGTTGTTTCTTAGCTGTGCTAAGTCCAGTAGTCTCTTTCCTATGTTAGTGTCTTTTCTCTGAGTGAGGGACTGCGTTGTTGGGTTCAGGCGAACTTTGCTGTTAGATTTTCAGTCTTAAGTTTGCGTTGGGTGGCCAGGTTATATTCGTCCATGTTTTCTTGCTGCAGGCCATCCTCTCCAATCCAATCTCATCTCTGTTGCTTTGCTGCTTTTCCTTATGGCTCTGGTGTTGGGCTTTGGGGGTCTTGCCTCCTGAGTGTTGGTCAAGAAATTTCTCTGAATTCAGGCTTCTTCTTCTTTTTTTTTTTTGAGACTACGTCTCGCTATTTTTGCCTGTGGAATTGCAGGCTCTCATTGCCCAGGGTACCATGGACTCAAGCAATCCCCAGCCTCAAGCTTCCCAGGTGGCTGGGATTACAGGTGCGTGCCACCACACCCAGCTATTTTTTTGGAACTAGGTCTCGCTATGGGTCCCGGGAGGGACTCGACCAACAATCCCTAGCCCCCGCTTCATAGGCTGAAGCTTACCGGCACGAGCCACCGTGCCCCGCCCATGAGTTCAGGCTACTGTGAGTGGCCTTTGAAGGTTATCTCCTCTGCTTCTTTGTGCAGTTTTGGTGTGGGGCCCATTATCCCCTCTTTGGTCATCCTCTCCTCTCCCTAATGAGGGGAGGGTGTGTTGCTCTCCTTGAATATATCTCCAAAATGAAGTTCCGGGTTTTGGCCCCGGGAGTGTAGAAGTGCGCCTGGTGACATCGTGTCTCTATGGTTGTTTTCCTGGTCTTGTACTGGTTCACTTGGTTGTTCATCTGCTGTGTCCAGATCCGGTCTGTGGGCTGCACTTTTGCCTGGTCCCTCACCCGTTCTATGTTGGGGTTGGTGTTGCACATACTCTGGTTGCTCTGAAGTTTAGCTGTAGTAAGAAGTAAGAGAGAGATGGAGGGGCTCTCCCACTCCCCACTCCCTGCCCCCCCTTGCCCATGCACCGGAAGGTTCCAGCCCGGGGGCAGGCCGACCCGAGGACCACTGGCCTTTCCATGCACCCCGGCTTCTGGGGGCTGGGGGCTTCACAGCACTTCCCAGGCCGATGGCGGGAAGTGGGTTTGGTCCCCACCCTGTTCCCCCACCTGGGGGACTCACCCAGGAGACCTGACCTCCCTCGCTCCCTGCTGGCAAGGGAGTTCTGAGGGCCAGTACTGACCCTGGGCGGTGGGCAGCCGCCTGTCCGCCTGCTGGCGGGCGGGACTCAAGCTACATATGTATTTTACATAATTGTATACTCTGAGGTTCTATCTTTTGTTTATTATATATAACGCACCTAAGAATATCCTTGTACAAGTTTTTCTGCTGAAAGAGGAAAATAGTGGAAGGTTCCTTGCAATTTCCTTACCAAGTTCTTATTACCTTGATATTGGGAGAGAGAGAGGCAGGCTTTCTCTTTACTAAAGATCCTTTTGCTCACTTTTCTTGAGCTGGGTGAAAGCCTCTATCAGGTAGGAGCCTTTGTCAACCCTTAAACTTCCACAGACTAGTCACTTTAGTTATTTAAATACCTCCCACTCCCACTGCCACTGGTCCCTGGTTCGAGGCCTCTCCCAGCTTGCAGGAAAACAAACAAACAAACAAACAAACAAACAAACAAACAAACAACTGTGCAATTTACACCTGCAGCTTGCCTGCTGTTCCAAGATACTTACCAATGTGGTCCTTCCTGCTACCTGCAACCAGTTTATTAAAATTTCCAAAGCCAGAACAGACTTTTAAAGTGTGTGGACTATTTATTAATAAACAAAGTGACTACCTACATATGTACTACAAGATAAATATGTAGGAAACCCCGATTATCCCACCATTGCCCAATCTCTCAGTCCTTTAGTCTCTGTTCATTTCACCACAAGCCCAATCACATGGAGTTCAAAAGTACGCTTTCCAGATACATCGAGGGCATCCTTCTCCTTTGGTATGCTCCAGCTTTTCTAAGCATGTAGTAGAAGGCATGATGTTGTCTTCTCTTCTCCTTTGACATTCTCTCGACCTTAGGCAGTAGACAAACTGTGAGATTTAGAAATCAACAAAGTTCATTTACTCAGACCTAGCTCATGGCTGCTCCAAAAGAGTCTAAGCCAACCAGGTATGGCAAACTCCAAATGGGAGCTTGAATTTCTAAACTCTTCAACCTCTTTCAGAATGCACACTTGGCTTATGGATGCTCAAGCCATAAGTTCACTAGCCCAGGTCAAGGCCATAGGCTGACTGCTTAGCAATGTGACTGCTAACCTTCTCCTCCCCCCAGATGGCTGCTTTTCTCTCTTTGTTCTAAAACTTTATATCATATTTCCCATCAAGACAGGACTCAGGAGGGAGTCCTGTCAATCAGCTCACATCACAAATAACTTTGCTTTTCTTTCCTTCTTCCCCTTTCTGTCTTTCTGAAAGGAAAATTCTAATGAAGACCATCTCCACATCTCAGCACATCCTCTTTGAAATTTACAATTCTATAGCAACAGGAAGTAACTCCATTTTCCCCTCTAGCTTTATCAATGTATGTATCAGCAATGTTAATGTTGGGTACCCCCTAACAACTTGAAGTTGTAAAGAGTACTCCAACCACCCATGCTTACACAAAGGTGAGTGAGAGAGGCAATTTATTTAAGACAAGTGAAATAAGAGATTAGAAATATAAAGAAGATAGAATAGGAGGACAAACTTAGTTGGTCAGGCCTAGGAAGAAGTAAGGATATATTTACCAACCCAGTAATGTAGGGTTTTAAATACATGCTTTTAAAAACACTTCTTATGATTATTTATGAGCTCCTCCAGTTTTTAATTATAATTTGGTAGAGTCACAAGGGATTCTCTTTGTCTGAATTTGCCTGCAAAATAGGTAGATCACATGTTGGGGCCATGTGGAACTCCATGGAATTTTGGTGAAACTGCCTTGTGTCATGCTACTATCTTTTGCCTCTACACATTCTAAGCAGGGAAATTTCTAGTGCCTTTCGATCTGGGATGACCAGAGGGTGGCTTTGAAGTTTTCAATGTTTTTATGGCTCTTCCATCAGTGTTCTTAATTTTCTTCCTGGAGGTCCTGCTTTCCTGACTCTGTCTCTCCTTAGGAGTCCAGCTATCTCTGGCATCTGGTCTCACTGTGGACTTATGTTTTCACATCTTTTGACTATACTAAGAGTGGAATTTTGAGTATACTAAGAGTGGAATCATGTCATAACTTTATGTTTGAGACTGATAAGTTAACAGTGGTTGTATCATTTTACAATTCCATCAGTATTCCACCATGTCACTTGCTATCTTTAATCTCATTGCCCAGTTTCTTTGAATATAACTGTCTGTTTCTTAGGTTTTTCTGGTTTTCTACTTCTTTCCTGGCTACTCTTCAAGGTCACTATGGTGTGGGGTGAGCTTGGAGGGACTTCCACCTGGGAACCAGGCAGAGTTGGTACCTGGGCAAGTTCATCTCTGGCTATAGGCTCTGGCTGGCACAGGACAGAGCCTGGCTTATCTCCCACAACTCCACTCGAGGAGTCACATAGCACTTCTTTAGAGTCAGTACTCTCCATGTTAGCCAAACACTCTAACCTGGAAGGAGAATTTGGGGAAAACCTTTAGCTTTTATTTACTATTTCTTACAATCTTTCAGACTGGAGAAGGGGTGCTCTTTCTCCCATACAACAGTGACTTCCCTACCCTGGTTCTCTTATATAAAAGACTATCTTCCCTTGTCTGTGTGGGACCTAAAATGATGGCCCATCTAGTCTCTGTTCTTGATAAAGTGAGAATGAAAAGAATTGGAAACCCTTCGCTCTCTGACAAATCCCATCTTTCAAGCACATTGCCTTATTACAAAATCATGTTTTGCATGCCAGAGGCAGACTATTAATTTCCTCATTATTTTCCTTTGCATTCTTTTTCTAACAAATGTGAGTCTCGAATGAATGAATGCATCTGACTAAGATGAAGATTATATAGTCAGGAAGGCAAAAGAGATAATTAATAATTTTCAAAATACTCCTGTTACATTGCTAATAATTGTGTTTGTTAATTTATTTTAACTCATAACCAATTGCCTAAAACATTTGTCTAGCTTTAATATTATGGCTTGCATTAAGATTGTAGGTATTTTCCCAAATGTGAGTTTATGTAATACTAGTAAAAACATCTTTAATTATAAAAGTATTTCATGAATAAATAATCAGAATAAATAAAACTCAGGTAAAGTTAAAGTCCCTTTTAAATGCAGCTCCCAATTCCAAACCCTCTGAGTGGTAACTATGCCACTCTTATTCCATTGTGTCTTTTTCCAGGTTTTCTCTCATCTGTTTATGTATCAATGCAACTACCCATAGAAAACAAATAGGTTAGCTTTTCTCTCCATGAATGCTGTTATTCTTTGTGCATTGTTTTGGAGCTTGCTTTTTTCCTCCCACTTACAAAATGTTTTGAAGCTCTTTCCATATGGTGTACGTATCTTTACTTCATTTCCCACAGTACAGAAATACCACAGGTTATTAAGCCAGTTCTCTAATAATGGCATGTAAATTGATTTTGTTTTTTATTGTTACAAACTGATTCAAGGAGCATTCTGGTATATAACTTTTCCTGCACACATGCAATGTGTGACTCTGAAGGGGAACAGTTGGGTCAAAGGGTATTCACATTTAACACTTTAGTAAGTGCTACTGTGGACAATCGCTATTCTACTGCTTTCCTGGAGATCTGGACCTAAATCCTTCATGCCAAGAGATTGTGATACACTCCTCCATCCCCTTGAGAATCATTGATTTGTACTTCAATATGAACGTAATCATTGTGTTTTCTCAACCAGAGAAATCTACGTTTAAAGGCTTACTTCTAATTGTAGAATAAAGCATGTTGTTTTCTGTTGAA
>PVHY01012118.1:0-45649 GCA_004024945.1 Uropsilus gracilis
AAAAAAAATGCCCACAGCACCACCTACTGGAAAAGATGTTTCTAGCGATAACTTCTTAAAAAGAAACAAACTGAAAAGGAGCAAAATGTGCAGACAGAAAAATAGAATACATGACACCTTAAGTCTTCAAGGGTATATGTTACAAACCAAACTCCAACCGCAGAAACATGGGAGACTTTTTCTTCCTATCAGATAGAGTTTAAAACTGCCATGAAAGAAACGCAAAGAAATGGAAGTACACTAAGAAGCTGCTCAAAGATATACAAGAAAATGCAGGAAAACAAATATCCTAAGGAATAAAATTAATATACAGGATATAGAAAATGAAGCTTTAAATAAAAAAAATAATGAGGAAGGATGTAAAAAGATTAATAGAGGTGATTTTAAAATCTGGAGAAGCTATGGAAGCAGAACAGACCAATAGAAGATCAAATCAGTGAACTCAAGAAAGCAATGCATAAAAAAAAAAAAAAGCTAAAGAAGAAAAGAAACAGAATTGTCTGACTCCATTACGGAAAGCAAAATAAGAGCAATGCACTTTTCAGAGTGGGAGAGAGAAAGGGAAACAGAGAACTTAGTCAAAGAAATCAAACTATAAATCAAACGTCTAACTATACAAGTCAATGAAATTCAAAATACTAAAAGATTAAAACTTCCATCCAAGAATACTAATCCTGCAAGACAAATAGAAGCTGTAATTTTGCAAACACTAGACCTGCCCTATAAGAAATGTGAAAAGGAGTTCTCTCACCTAAATAGAATGTTCTTAAAAAAAAAAAAAAAGGAAATAGAACCAGAGAAAACTAAAGACAATTATGACAGTAGTGGACCCTCATATCAGTAATTACCCTAGATGTCCTGAATTCACCAACCAAAAGGCACAGAGTGACTAACTGGACTAGAAAACAAAACCCAACTTTCTCTGTCTCCAGGAGACCCATTTGATCTCCAAAGAATCAGGCTCAAAGTAAATGTTTGGAAAAAATCCTAGTGACAAATGTTATATTAAAAAGGCAGCAACAGTTATAATTATATCAAATAAAATAGACTTTTTCAGCTGAAAGGGTAAAACACAGGGATAGACATAATATAACTATCAAAAAATAATATAGCAGTAAGACATGTACCAACTGAAGGAGCATCAAAATATGTTAAGGAACTATTATCAAATCTGAAAACAGACATTGGCAGCAATATAATAGTGAACCAATCAACTAGTCAAAAAATAAGGAAACAGTTTTAAATGAAAACCTAGACCAGATGGTCCTAATAGACATTTATAGAGCACTGCACCCCCAAAATACTGAGCACACATTCTTCTCAAGTAAAGATGAGATTCTCAAAGACAGAACACAAAAACAAGTGTCAATAAATCCATGAAGATTGAAATAATCAATTATCTTGTCTGAGCAAAAGGACTTTATACTAGTAATCAACCATAAAAAGAAAGCAGGAAAAATCTCAAATATGAGGAGACTGAACAACCAAACCACTACCGGATGACTATTTGGCAACTGGAGCAATCAAAAGAAATCTGAAAATACCTGCAGCAAAATGAAAATGAAGACACAGGCTGGGCACAGTGGTGCATGCCCGTAAGCAACAGCTTATGGAGTCGCATCAGGGTCTGGGGATCGTGGTTTGAGTCCGCCCGGGGCATCTCAGCGAGACCTAGTCCCAAAAAAATAGCTAGGTGTAGTGGTGTGTGCCTATAATCCTAGCTACCTGGGAAGCTGAGGCTGGGTACTGCTGGAGTCTGTGGTACCACGGGCAACGTGAGCCTGCAGTTCTACTACAGGCAAAAATAGCGAGACCTAGTCTCAAAAAAAAGAAAAAGAAAATGAAGACACAACCTATCAAAACCTGCAAGATATAACAGAAGCAAAACTCAGTGGGAATTAGTATCAATACAGTCTCATGTTAGGAAACAAAAAGGACTAAAATAATATTACATCTTACCTCAAAGACTAAAAAAAAAACAAAAACCAAAAGCCCCTAGAAGTAAAAACTACTGCAAAATCAACAAAACAGAATATCCAAAAGTCCAATGAAACAAAAGCTCATCTTTGAAAATGTAGACAAACATCCAGCAAGACTCATTAAAAGAAGGGGAGATAACTACTAAATAGAATGAAACAAGTTACAAAAGGTGTCTCAGAAATATGGAAGCCTGCCGGTGATAGTAATTATCAATATTTTATGAGGAATCAAGGAGATGGGCAAATTCTTAAAACTATACAACCATCCAAAATTGGATGAAATAGAAAACTGTAACGAACCAGTTACAAGCAAAGAAATAGACACAGTAATCAAAATATACCAAAAACACAGAAATCCAGTACCAAATGGTTTCATTAATGAGTGTACCAAACAAAGATAACCCATTCTTCTCAAACTATGAAGGGGTGGTGGGGGAGAGGGGGGGGGGAATGCTTCCAAACACATTTTAAGAGGTTACTATTACTCTGGCACCAAAACCAAACAAAGACATCACATAAAATAGGAAAGTCTAATTTCCCTCTTGAAGACAGATACAAAAAACTTAAGTAAAATCTTAGCAAACTAAATCTAACAGTGCATTAAAAGGATATTATTCCAGGGATGCACAGATGGTTCAACATCCAAGAATCGATCAATGTAATTGAACCACAGCAACAAAAGGAAAGATAAAAACCATATATTAATAGATGCAGAGAGAGCATACTAAGATTCAACATCCATTTATGATAAAAATCCTGCAAAAATGGGGATAGATGGGACATACCCAACATAAGGCTATACATAACAAATCCACAGCTAATAACCCCAACAGTGAAAAATTGACAGCTTTACTTGTAAGATCTGGTACAAGACAAGATTGTCCACTCATATACTACTAGTCAAAGTGTACTGAAAGCAGCAAGTGCTGTTTTCCTGAGCCAGCATAAAGGAGTATTAGAAATTCTTAATGCTGAGAATCACAATTGTTTCCAGTTTAAAAAAAAAAAAGACCCTGAAAATTTAGGTTTTGCCTATGTGCTAAGTATCAGTGTAATTCTGTTGCTAAATAAAAGGTTTGATTATATTATTCTTAACTAAGAAGGTTTGGCTTTTATCTTTTTTTTTAACCAATGATCAGAACAGATGTCTAACCACTCTTAAAGAGTTTTGTCTAAAAAAATAATCAAAATAGACATTAACTGTGACTTCATATGAATCAGTATCATCAACTACAGAAGCAAGTGTCCTTCTTGCTTCCTCCTAACACATATATTCCTTTTATATCAATAAATCAGAAGATAAGGCGACCTTAATCATGATAACGAAACCCAAGTGCTATTTAGAGAAAACTGAAAAGCAGCTAAGAAAAGATCCAAGAGGCTTAAACGTCACTAGAGAGAGGATTCAAGAATATCCTTCAGGGAAGTAGAAGGACTAATGATCATGCCATGGATCCACTACCCCCACTCTTTCCATCCTGCCAGATGCCAGAGAGCATGGCAGTCCCAAGTGAACAAAAACTGCCAGACTTTGGTTTCTTCTCTTAAAAAAGTCACAGAAGTATAGTTTGGAGTTGTACTAAAAATTCACAGAACTAAGACATTTTCTACCTCTTCCTCTATCTGAGAGAACCTACAATATACCAGCAGGTTTGCAGTAGTATTTCCCTTTCATCAACCTGAAAGATCTCTCATTTTCAATTATTGAAACTGACAAAAAGAGATGCAACCCACCATAAGCTAGTGTGTCTCTCCAAAACTACAGAATTTTTATTGCTGCTGTGCTTCCAAGCAACTGCCTCATCTCACTTTGGTATGTAAACTACTGCCCAACCTACCCCACCCCTCCCCCCCAACCCAATTTTCTTTATGACCTGTTTACCAGTAAGAAAATCAGTCTCATCATTTGGGTTACAGAGACACCAGCCTGCTACCTTTAATTACTTGCCCATCTCCAGCCTATGCCCACAGCCCTGCTTCTTCCTTCTTCCTTGCTGCATGAGTTATGTGCCCTCCAACCTGAGAGCCCCTCACTGTGTTGGTACTGAGTCAGACGAAAGATGAAGACAAGTGTGCCTTTGAAGCAAAGGTTTCTGAGGAGAAAAGCCAGGAGTAGAAGCAAAGCTAGTTCCTTCCTGCATGTCTAGTCTAGAAAAGCCTAGTGCCATTCATGACATCACTGGAAATAGAAGGCAGCGCAGGCTTGGGAGAACACAGGCTTTGGAAAAGACACTCCCTGTCCTATTGTTTTCTCACACGTGTGACCAGCAGCTGTTGATCCACCAAGTGGCTGCTTCGTTAACTTCCAACATGCATAAAATGACACCTGGGTGATTATCTTACCAGAAATGTGAAGCTGTACATGAACACCACAGAGTCCACATGGAACCCCTATAGGATGTGCTATGATGTATCTTAATTCATCCAAGGTTTTATCACTCTGCTAGTACTTAAATCATAGTCCAAGATGGTCTTTTAAAAGTCTTTTGAAATTAAATTCCTTTTAGGTTAAATAAAAAAATTTGAAGAAAAACAGTACTTGGCACTACATTTATGCTTGAAAATTTCAAGCTAATTCAATCTTGGTAATGATTTGTTTTTGGTATTTCTGAAAAACATGTCATGGTTCTCTGTGTTTACAAGATACTTATATGCAAAAGGAGCATATTCTAGAATGGGTATCAAATGTACCAGAAATCATCAGTCTTAGATGCATCCAAGAACATGTACTCACCGGGTGATATGGGCCTGCTTGAGCTCGGAGAAGGTGTATAAGGAATTGGGCTGGACACAGTGCGAGGTCTTAATCCTTGTGCAGACATCTCATTAAAATACCTAAGAGGAGACAGGAAACTGATGAGAGCTGCTTGCATTTTTCTTTTTTTTCTTCCCTGACACTAGGTCTCGCTATCTTGTCCAGGGTTGTCTTGAACCCGCAGACTCAAGTGATCCCTAGCCTCAGTCTTCCAGGTAGCTTGGATTATAGGTGCGTGCCACCACACCTGGCTTGCTTGTATTTCAGTTATTCTGTAGAGGGCCCCTTGAAAATGCTTGGGCTTCACATTTCCTGAATATTAGAGAATGTTGAATGTAAAATGTTATTACCGTCTTCATACTGCATAGCAAACCAAACCTGTCTTGAGGGGTAGGGGTTGGAGAATCCAGAAAGATTCAGTGGATGGAGGTCTGGTGAAAGCTGCATCACACAACAGAGAGGGCAAGGTTCTTTTTCCCCACAACAGCTATACAGAAATTCATTTCCATTGTCAAGAATTATACACACATCCAAGATTCAATGGCTAAATTTAAACTGTTATTTGAAACTCAAACTCCTCTGAATCTTGAGACTTAGGCCATCAAATTAAAACTTAATGATATGTATTTCCATGAACTGGATGCTGTTTACGAAGCAAACTTGATTTAACATGAGAATACAATAAAACATGAGCACTGAGCGCTTACTACATGGTGGACCATGCTGTATCTGATCTCTTTGTGAATTCAGAAGTCACACCAACCTTAAACATGCTCTAGTACAACTATAAGGAACGTCAGCTTTCAGTTTGTGAACTTCTTCTCAGTGATGGGAAGTTTTTGCATGAAAGACTTCGTAATATGTTATTCTTCAGCAGCCTTAGAAGCCAAGGAAGGAATGACTGCATGAAGAGGTTTTATCCCAAGGATAATCTCCACTCTGACATTCAACCAGTTCACAAGAGGTACTTTAAAACAGCCATTTTTAAACCAGTTTATTCAATCTGGAGAAAATCAGGCTTCCAAACTGAATGTGGGCTCCCCACCACCAGCTATTTCCACCATCTTTCCAGCAGTCCAAGAAAGTGATACCAGGTTGGCCTTCTACTCTTTCTACATCCTGCAAGTAACTGAGGCTGCTCATGGTCTTCAAGGGATATATTCACTTGTAGACATATCGTGTGTTTATTTTCTGTCTCCTAAGTCTGCTGTAATTCCCAGTAGGGAGAGGAAAGATCTTAATTGGGCAGCTGTGTGCTACTGGAATAATCTGACCTGAAAAGGAATGGCAAATCTTCTGGAGTTCTGAAGAGCAAAAATATATATATATATTTGAAAGCCTGAAGGAGCTGCAGTATTGTCATCATAGTTCAAAGATATTGTCCTTTACAGCAAGTCTTACTGGAAATTTAGTATAAGATGTGTGTGTTAACACATGATCTGCTCTAGCTTAAGGTAATTTTAGTAGTAAGTCATTCCATGTTCTAATGTTCTTAATCAAACGATTTTCATTTGAGCACAAGAATTTCAGAAACCACTCTCTGAGCAATCATACTGTCAGAAATAGATCAATGAAATTCAAAGTTAAGGATGATATTGCCATGACACAAACTTGTAAGATTAATCTATTCTTTTCAGGAACAAACATACAGATATTTAAATAAATGATCCACTGTTCTGTTTTTAAAAATGTTTCAATTATAAAAGTAGAACTCTACTCTAAAACAAACAAAAAAACCCACACTTTTATTTCGAAGTTAAAGTAAAAACAGTGTCCACTTACTGCTATTATCTGCAAGTTTTGTAGCAACATATTTTGGGACCACCACCAGAACTACTGGTTCTAGTCACTAGCAAACCTGGTCAGACCCACTAGCTGCCCGGTGCCATCTCAGAGGGGTTTCCAAAGAAGCTAAATATTACCTCTTATACGATGTCAGTTAAAATTATCCTTAATCCAAAACAGAGAGATTTCCTTGAAGAATTCATCTGGTTCAGGGAAAAACTAATGCTCTGGCTGTTGGCTTTGCTCTGCTGATTCAACATGTTTTCAGTGTACGTATACTTGGTACTTATCTTAATCAGGTCACTCCCAAGTAAAGGAAGTTAGGGAGGAGGAAGAAAGTCTGAAAGTGAGAGAAATGCCATTTCCTCTAGTTTAAGACAGGATGATTTTTACCTTAGCCTGTTTCTCAGTGGAACAAAGAGGGAACTTGAGGCACTGCATGGATGGATAAAGGCATTACATCCATTTTATTTTTAAAAAGTAGTTGCAAAATGGTTCAAAAGTTACCAAGTGCCTTAAGACAGGCAAGGTCTCTGGCTTGTCACCAGCCTCCTCTTATTGCCTGCTGGTTCTTTAATCCCCATGTGTTTCCTCACACTGCACTATGGTTTGTTCTACGATTAAGATGGTCCCAGAGTTTAAACAGACATAACACAGGACTAGACTAATTAAAAAACAAATGCAAACTCTAACTTACTACTCATAGCCCCAGCTCCCTCACATTCACTCTCACATTCCCTCTAATGTTGAAAGGCAGTATGTTTCTTCCTTATGGGTGTAAGGAAAATAGTCAATCACCTTCATATTCCTATTCTAAGCCCCTGCTCTGATATAGTGATATTCCACACCACAGTAAATAAATGTTGAAGCCAACTCCTTCCACATGTAATAGGATGTGAAGGAGGTCTCTTGGAGGGTGCTGTTTTTTCTGTTTGTTTAACCAGGCTCAGCTGATACATGCTCACCTTTCATCATCCATTTCCAGGCTAGACTCGCTTTCTGAAAGCTGCCGACAGAGGGCTTCTCTCCTCTCCATCTCCCTCTGCAACTTCCTTTGCAGTCTCAAGTTCTCTTCCCTCATGTGCCGTTCCTCCTCCAGATACTGAGCCATTTTCTCTGAATCTGGAAAGCAAGAGTCCTCATCAAACTTTGTTTTCTCCATCATACTCAAATCTTACAAGACTACAATTATATCACAGAAAAAAATAGGAGTTCTCAATCCCACACAGATGACATATGGCTTTAAAAGTTTACATTAAATACCAAGTTCACCAGCCATTAGCAAAATATATATATATATAATATATATAATATATTATATATATACATATATATATATATGGTATTAGGGAGGTTAGGGATCTTGATGTCATTTATTTGCTTTCTAAAGTGCATTAAGTAGAAGAGGAAGTGGTGAAGTTGTACCCAAATCTGGACTTAAGAGCTCCTCGAGCACTGTCTACACTGCTGGAGCTGAGGGAGCTCAAAGGGAAAGAGATTCGGCTACGGGCTCTCCTCTAGGCACTATTCCGTGCTCCCTCAACTCCAGACAGTGTGGTGAGGGACCTGTGAAAGAGCCTTTGGCACTGTCAACACACCCTAGTCGCCTTGTGAGAACCAGTGTAACAGAACATCCTAGAGAAGTTGTAATTCTAGCCATTAAATGTAGATCTAGATAGTGAATATCTTTAGATTAATATTCAATACTTTTTGCTGTGGCTATGACAGTCTCCTTGACTTATTTTTTCAAAGTAAATGTCAAGTAATGACTTGTACATAGTTAGGTTTTGGGGATGGCATCTTGCTGAAGACAAACACCCCTTTGTGTGTGTGTCTCTCTGAGGCCCAGTCAGACCTGAGTAGCCCAAGGGCTAATACTGGACCCAGTCTAAGCCAATCACAATCTCTCCCCTTAGGAACCTGAAATGTCCCGCACAGACACTGTAAGAGGCTCCAGAGCTTCATTCCACTGCTTTTCCTGGAGCTATGGCAACCTCTGTCCTCAAGGTTACTCTGTGCCGGAGTCCATGTATATTCCTGCACCACTCCAGCAAGAAACAAAGTATGACAACCCACTCCTTTTCTGGTTACTTCAGAATCTGTTACTAAGTAACCAAAATAACCTAATACAAAACCCACTGTTTACCCATCTTCTTGCTTTCTTCCTTTACCCTGTGTCTCAGCCAAAAGACCCAGAAAATGTAAAACCTCCATCTACTTCTCTTTTCTGAAAAAATAGCAGTAAATACAGAGTGCTGAGTGTGTTCTGCAGGTTGCTGCTCTTTATTATTAGCCAGGTCCATTTTTAAGAAAGGAGGAAAGCACGTAAATCCACACTGACCACTTGTCTCTCACAACTGGTCCCCCTTCAAACCTTCCAAGTCTCTCCAGTAGTTTCATTTTTAAGCATTTTTATGAGTTTAGAATTTAGGAAATGATTTTTGATGATGAGTACTGCATGGTTTGGAAGCCAGCACATTACAGAAAATATAACAACTTTTAAATATGCTTATTGCAGAAATTCAAATAAAAATACCAAAACTATTAAACACTATTATGTGCACAATAAACTAAATCCTTCAGTTGTTTTCAATATAACCAGAAACCCTGCTGTTTAATCCAGATGCAAAAATCTCTTTAATTGAAGGCATGCTGGGGAAATATTTACAAAGTACACTTTTAATATAAATGATTTAAATTATTTTATCCCAAATATGCAAGCATGCACAATTTTTTACTAGCTCTACAGGAAGCATTAGGTTGGCTCCTTGGAGCATTATTTCGAGGAGAGCAGAGGGACTGTCCACCAAGTTGCCTTTCTTTGAATAAATAGGAAAGTGTCAAACAAATTTGAATCACAAGGCTTCAAGAATAATAGTTTAAGAGGAGATGCTTTGTTTCAAAGGAAATAGCAATTGTTTAGCATATAGGAAACAAAAGGGGGGATCCTTTAACAGGAATGTCACTGGGAGTAATGGTTGCAGATTATCTGGAACTCAGCAATTAACCCAGAGGCACTAAAGATCAGACACAGATGGCTGACACTATGGCATTCCTTGGGTTCTCTCTGCTGATACATTCACACAGCTGATTAGAGAATGTGGATTTACTTGCATGAGTCATCCACTTAACTTCTCTCACATACCTCCCAACATCAAGGGGCCTAACAGTTAGGGGTTCAAGCTAGGGGCTCTCCCTAACTTCAGCCACCTTGAAATATTTAAAGAAGCATCACTGAGGGTGAGTGCCAGGCTCAAAGAGGTGGCTCCCAGATGATACAAAGGTGGCCTACACAGTAGGCATTCCTTTTCAAGTTATATCAACACGAATACCCTCATCATCCACCCACTCCCAAAATTAAACCAGAACCCCTAAGAATGAGAGGTCTCCTATGGAAAATTAACAATTCCCTCTGAGAGGTCTCCTATGGAATGAGAGGTCTCCTATGGAAAATTAACAATTCCCTCTGGGTTTTCTAATATTCAGCTAAAATTGAGGACCCCTGGGAATAACTTTTTAAGTGCTCCCTTGCTATGTCTTAAGTTCAGTCTTCTCTGTCTTCAAAATATCAAGGTAATACACATTTATGGTGCCTCTACTGGGTATGTATGGTGTCTTCAAGACTAAGCAGTACAGTAGTGAGAGGAAAAACTCAAGTTTCTTTTAAAATTTTTGTCTAAGGCACAAAAGACAAGAAAAATGAGAATGAAAAATGCAAACTGATGGTACTGAAAGGAGGTTGAGAAAGATGCTAAAAAGACAACTGCTTGGCAAAAACTCAAAAAAGTCTTATGTAGCTAGCATTTAAGAACACTGCAATTAGTTTTTGTGGGATATATGAGGAGGCTCTCAATCCGGGTACAGATCAAAATGATCTGTATTAAAAACTACAGGGGACCAGTCTCCACCATTGAGCTCATAAACCTGTATGTGGTTATATGGAAGAACAATGTCAGAAGATGGCCATATACTGAAACCTGTAATATGTTACCTTATATGGTAAAAGGGACCCTTCAAATGTGGTTGAGTTATGGACCTTGAGATGGGGAGCTTATTCTGGATTATCTGAGTGGATTTAATGTAATCACATGGTTTTTAAAAAGAGGCAGGAAATCAGTTAAAAAATAAATATAACAGAAGTGGGACTGGCAGCTATGGGTCATGAGTTAAAGAATACAGCAGCCTCCAAAAGCAGGAGAAACAGATTCTCCCTTTAGAGATTTTCATAAGGAATCAGTCCTGTTAACACCTTGATTTTTGCCCAGTAAGATGTCAGATCTCTGGACTATAAATTATACATTTGTATAGTTTCAGGTTACCGATTAGTACTCATTTGTTATAGCAGCAATGGGAAACTAACACACTATGTTTTTTCAAAGGTTCCAAAGATGATCTTGATGCATCATCTGTGATGTAGAACTGCATTAGAATTTAGCTAAGAATTAGTGAAAGTTAAATATATCTGCATTTTACCCAACAAAAACACTTCTTGGAATTTATCCTGAAAGTAGTTTTGCACAGGTATCAACCGTACATACAGAGATGCTCACTATAATAGCAGCATCACATTCCAAAAGTGTTGAGAGCTAAACGTAGGGTACAAGAGAAAGAGTACATTGGTATCAATTATGGTCTATAGCAATATAATGGAATATTATGAAGACTTAAAAAAAATTAAAAAAGCTGGACAAGAGACAATAACCAAAACAAAAAACCCAACTGAATGGGAAAAAAAATCTTTGCCTGCACACAAGTGAGAACAGCCTGATAACAATGATCTACAAAGAATTCACACAACTTAATAAAAATAAAACAAGAAACCCAGTCAAAAAATGGGAAGATCTAAAAAGACACTTCTTCAAAGAGAAAACACAAATGGCCCACAGGCATATGAAAAAATGCTCAACATCTCTAATAATCAGGGAAATGCAAATCAAAACAATAAGATACCATCTTACACCAGTAATAATGGTCCATATAAAAAAAAAAACGGGCAACAAGTGTTGGCATGGATGTGGAAAGAAAGGGACACTTTTCACTGATGGTGGGAATGCAAACTGGTCCAGCCACTATGGAAAGCTGTGGAGGACTCTCAAACTACTGAAAATGGAAATTCCATTTAATCCAGCAATCCCACTGTTAGGAATCTACACAAAGGTTACAAGAACTCTAATCCGAAAAGACATCTGTATCCAGATGTTTACTGCAGCACTATTTACAATAGCCAGGATGTGGAAGCAACCCAAATGCCCCAAAATAGATGAGTGGTACAAAAAGCTGTGGTATATGTACACAATGTAATATTATTTACCAATCAAAAAAGACAACTTATGTCATTCATAGCAACATGGATGGAGCTAGAAGGAACCATGTTAGCAGGAATAAGCTAGAAAGGAAAAGAGAAATACTGTATGGTCTCATTTATATGAGGGATAAAGTGGAAACAAACAGATAAGAAAAACTTAAAAGTAACTCTCAGGAAAACTGAAGCATAGATGAAAGGGAGTGGGGGGGGATTAAGAGGGGCACAAAAGACTAAGATGATGGTTCACGGGTGATAAGATGGTGGGACAACCCTGGGGTAGGTAACGATGTAAAATAAAACAAATAGTAAAAAATAAAGTAAAATAAATTAAAAAGAGTAAGCTCTGTGTGTACTGACAGGGAAAAATACTACAAATTCCATGACTGTAAAACATACAAAAGAATATGTTCACTGTGTTGATTATATAAAAGAAACTTATACATACATATAAGAAAAATTTAAAACAGGTAATTGTGAAAACTGGGTGACCAGAGTCAAGGTGAGAGGGAGAATTAATTTTTCCCAGGATAACTTTCACTACAGTATGTATGTGAATAAATTTGAGCACTCAAAAGCAGAAATATAAAAGACCACTTAGTGTTCAGAAATTAATCACCTTGACATTAAATCAGTAGTTCCTATTCTATGTTATTTGCGCGGCCCTACTCTACTACTTTAAAATATAATTTAAAATACTTTTAAAAAATGTATTTCAGAATTATATAAACAAGCACTGGCAATTAGATACCATATTAACTTGATTTATGGAAATTAGGTTGTAAATACTGATGAGACTCTGTAGTTGGTAAATGTAATAATTTTATGGACAGAAGACCAACAGCTACATACGCTGTAACTGCGCGGCTCTCAGCTGCTTCTTCAGCCTCTCCACTTCATTCTTTAAAAACCTGATGTGGCGCATCATGTTTTCAGGAGAGTCAATCTCCATGGAGATGTCTCTAGGTGATGGGGGAGCAGAAACTGGCTGGTCTAATTTCTCTTGGAGGATTCTTCGTGGGAAAGAAAAGAAATCCAACAATAAAAAAAATTGCCTCTAAAACACAACACAACATACATGTTTTAAGAGCAAATTCCTTCTGCTCATTTCCACTGCATTTTTCTGGCTGCCTTTACCTAGTATTCAGGTCAAAGGGCAGCACTGAAGGATCCACCCTACTTTTTCTTTTCATATGAGCCTGATAACTAAGCATTATTTTAAAAATCTCTAACTTTTGTTTCTAATTATTATACTTGGCACACAGTAAATAGCAAAACTACCTGCTTGTCAAGTGTTCAACAGGTTGGTCTGAGGACCTGGACATACTAAGGGAATTTCACTCTCTCAATGCTTTTGGTTGAAACTTAGGTGTGACTGTTCCACAAATCTCTTTGGAAAATGGCATCACATGAAGAGACTTAAAAGTCCTCCTTAGAAGTAATCTTAAGGGCATGACAAAATATGGAAGGCCCTTTGCTTCTAGCCATGGCAAAGAAAAATTTGAAATACAGATGTAAATTACAAGTATTAGTCACTGTTGATGCCATATCCATCAATCGTTTTTAGTTTGAATTGCATGAGACTACATTTAACAGCTTTGACCTACAAAACGACATATTATTCAGTGCAATAACTCAGTTCTAACATATATAAGATCTCCAAGTAAGTTCTCAAGAAGCTGACATCTCCCTTTATAGCTACTAGTGGATTTGATTTGTTTTTAACTTTTTACCTTTGACTTTACTCAAGTGCAAATTGTGAATTACCTTCAGGCTTTTCTTATTAAAAAAACTGGTATATTAAATATTGCAATGACCTTACATTTATGACATTCAGTTTATTGTATCTAGTAAAAACAACACAAATTATCCCTGTAATGATGCAAAACAGTGCTGATTCTACTAGAGCTTAAATATTTTCCTGTAGATATATAACTTTCACTTTCCTTAAAGTTTAGGTTACATCCCTACTTGACCAACCTAGAAATGAAGTCAATTTATGGATATTCATTCAAACTAAATACTTTTGGGAGAAATTGTTTAACAAAAATCCTAGTGAAAGAGATTCCTATTTTGCAGAAATGCCCACTAAACAAATTCTACTCATATCCTGCACAGAGAGCTTCTCTATCAGTCTTCAAACCCTGTTTTTCTCACCCCAAAGGATGAGACACTGAAAAATAAGCACTAGACGGTCTCTGGCACAAAGAGATTCAAGAATTTTTGGTTGTTAATTACATTTCACATCCAAGTACATATACTGAACTCAAAGAATCCTAACTTGAAATACGGATCAGCCTTCTTTTAACTACATTTTAAAACAGAACCTTTTTTCTAATTAAAATCTGTCTTCCTGATAAAGCATCTCCTAGAGACACACACAGTGCACATCCTAAGCATCCGAGAAAACAAATGAGAAAGCCAGTTTTGTAAGGTGCCCCTTGAATCTACTATCATCTTTCAGAACTCAAAGGTGAATTCTGTCAGTCTTAATAATGAAGGAAAATAGTCTACCCAGACACTAAAACAGAGAGGGAAAAATGATATCACCAATAGGAGATTAGTTCAAAGGTTCTCAACATTTTTTTTCCACTTTGCAAGTTAAAAGACAAGCATCAACCAAGGAATTAAAATGTCTCATTGACATTCCTCAGTCACCCAGAATATGTCATCCACCCCCCAAACCCCAGAATAGCAAGACGAAACAAACCGCTTTTCAGCTTCAAGTTTGTCCATCCTCTTCCAGAGACGATTAACTAGTGCTTCTTGTTCTTGTTCCAAAGTATTTTCAAGGTCAATCTTCTCTCTTCTCAACTAAAGGAAGTAAAAAGTTTTACTTAGAATAGGAAGCCAGTTAAAATTTGCTAATTAGATTTTTTGTTTTTGAACCATTAGGTCCCCATTACTTAGAGGAAAACAGCAACAAAGAAAAAATAGTTTCTAGAACTGATGCAGTAAGTGCATGTAGTTCTGAAACAGAACAGAGACAAGTTCATTCTTCACAGGGGATATAAACAAGAAAAATTCAAGTAAGGATCATTTACAGTAAAGATTTCTAGTAAAGAAACTTATGCCCAGTTATTTTGAATTTTAATCATGCCTCATGCTAAATCTGTAACTCCAAAAAACAAAATCAAGACAAAGTTGCCTTTCCCCACGTTTATGTAGCCTGCTAATGAACATAGTTTTTAGCAGGTACTCGGCCACTGTGAGACTCAACATTCTCATTATGAAATGAAAAAATTGTTCTAAATGACTTCTGAGATCTCTTTCAGAGCTATCCATTCTATCACTTTCTGCCAATGTCCAGCTGGCAGCTGTTTCCAGGCTTAGCTAGTTTGGTTCCAGATTTTTTAGAGGTAGAATTAGCAAGAGAAATTATCTAAACCTACCCTTTCATTTTATAGGAGTGGAAACCACAGATGTGGGAACATAAAACTCAGGCAAGGAGATGCCCCCCAGGATAGAAAAGGATGTATATCACTATGTGGTCTAAAGATAGGTCCTATTCAACTAGCAAGAACAGAGAATCTTGAAGGGAAAAAATAGGATCTGGGGTACATGATGAGCCTGTCTCCTTTACTAACAATACTTGGGAGTAGCAGAGTGGGAGAAAGGATAGCTGTACATGACAGAGTAAGAAGACAGGGGTTGAAGAATATAAGAGACTTAACTCCTCTTGGTTCCTACTGGTAGAGTGGCCAGCTATCAAAATTTGCTGCCCATTTCCTGGGGGGTAAAACTTGAATTAACTGTACTTTAACCAGTCAATAAAGTAGATGATATGGGATACCCCAGCTCAATGGCTTAGATTCTTGGCTATTTCCTGATACAGAACAGTGGTGTTAATTTCATAATATTTGCCCATAGAAACATCAGGTTTCCTGTATTGACAGTTTTTAAAAATCTCAACATTTCAGCATTGCTGAGGAGCTCTCAGTAATACTAAAGAAGTTAAAAAGAAATCATATGAGTGATTATGACAATGACCAAGTTTCCAGGGTAATAAGCCCTGGCATTCTTGTTTGAATGGAGACATCATCCAGTGATGCTGCTTTCATTCTGCTGGTCTCTGTACAATATGCTCCCTCATCACCTTCCTAATGATATCTGATCACTTTTTTTTTCAATTTCAGTTTTATTGAGGTATAATTAGCATATAAAAACTGTAAATGTGTATAATTTTATATAAAAACACAAACACAAATTGTAAAGGATTCCACCCTTCTGGCTAACACAGCCAGCTAAGTAATTTTATATATATGTGATACACATGTACATTTAAGTTCTACTCTCTTTGCATATTGCATGTTACACAATATAGGGTTATCAACTACATCAACTATTATCATGTGATATAATCATGTATCTATAAACCTCACTCATTTTATGGTGGAAAAAGTTTACACTTCTAATCACTTTCAAATCCGTGTTCGTGCAAAACACTCATTCAATGTCAAATATCAAATTCTCAGGCCAAGTTGAGTCCCTTTGACTGTTTATTCTGTGAGGATCCAGCACCAATGGATACAGCTGGTGTGTAGAATACTCATTTGAAAGAGTGCTTTGTAATTAAGTTAGTTCAATGAACTGCCAAATTCTTTACTCCTCTGCAGTAGCTCTCCTTCTCAATGCAGGTTAATTAACAGCAGATCAAGAGTACTCTTATGACTCCAAATTAAATACAGAATTTCATTAACTGATGAACTTAGTGCACAAAAATATAGCTGACTCCTTGGAAATCATAGTCATCCTAGCAGTGTCTTCTTAGCAGGCATGTGCTGGTCATCACCACAATAAAGCAAAAAATCAGTAGGGGTAACATATGGCTCTGAACCATCCGAAGACTACATCTTTCACCCTGTAATTTTTCCCATTTAAAGAGAATTACCTGACACTGAGATAAGGACAGTAGGGGAGGGATAGGAATGTTTGGTTTAAAAAAAAACTGGTTAAGAACTTTACCAGGCTCAACTTCAGAATTTTGAAAGACTTTCATAGTTCTTTTTAACCTACTTTACAAGGTTTTAGACTGTTACTATGATTTCTATGGAAAATATTTTTAAAATCCCAAATGTCTAATTTAAATTCCGAAAGACATTATAAACTACTACATCTAATCGAATATAAGAGGGGAAAGCCCATGAAATAAAAGCTCCTATATAAAAAGGACACAAACACAAAGTTTGATACTCAATATCATAACAGTACTTACAATAAAGATAAGGGAGTATATGCAAAGTTTAGGAAAAAATTAACAAAGTACTCTAAGACTTACATTAACCAAACTCATGGATAGCTAGATGTTTATTTATTTTTTTAAAGAGAAATGCAAATCTTGAAAACACAAGATACTGGAAATTAACACATATCACCTAAAATTTTCCAGGACAGATAATATCTGAAGGTCATTAATAGTTCAGTTGAATTATCTAACAATTTATTATGTGGTACCACAGACACTCCAGGTAGTGACCCTGGAGGTATATATCTGAATCACCTGGGAAAAGCAAAAGCACAATGTTCAGAAAATGACTAAATTAAAATCAGAAAAACGAATAAGCCAGCAGACTGCAAACCAGAAGATAGCCTTCACCAGATCTCCATCATATTGGTACTGCTCTCAGAATTCCAGTCACTGGAGCTGTGATAAACAGACTGGTATTTATTATAGCACCCCAAAAAGACTAAGGTAGTTTGGTTTCAACACAAGAACACCAGGCATTACAAGATCTTCATTCTGTCCTCTCCATCAGTATATCTGAGGTTTGTGAAAGTTACATTTATGCAGGAATATGTTGACAGAAAATAATTTAGTAGGACTCTTGAGGTGTATATTAAAGTATGTTGTGTGCAACTAAAATGAAGAACTGAGAACAATACACAATGGCAAAATCTTCACAAATCAAAACAAGGGAGACAAGTAAAACAGAACATCACTGCCTCTGTTGGCATCTGTTCAGGCAATGAGTGGAATCTGGCTTGGCCCTGGCAATTCTCTGCAAACGGAAAATATCTGATCCCTGCCATTTTGTGTTACAGATGAGTTAAGACAGGTGTTCATAGATGATAGAGTCCCCAAAGAACCTAATTATCATCAAGTTGCTGCTGGATTCAGAATGAAAACCAAGTCTCAGGTCATCACCATGGCTCATGCAATTCTGAGCCCATGGAAGTTTGTCAGCAAAGACCAAAAAAGTCTGGATGGTCACTTTCAAGTCTAGGAGGTCAAAGGTTAGTTGAAAAGAAATTTACCCTTGCAGCAGAAATAAACTGGTATAGGAAAAAAGGCAAAGAGAAGTAAAAAAAAAAATCACAAAGAACTATGTAACAAGAGAAACATGGTTGTCCTGTAAGTGAAAGTAGTATTGGTAACACTTTATCTTTATAGTTTTTCCTGTCTCCACACATTTTTAAAAAGAATATTTACCATTTTTATAGTAGAAAAATTCATAGATAATTTAAAAATGGTTTCCCACACATTATATCACTACAATTTAATAGTATATCAATACATTTAGGATATTGATTTATATATGAAATACAGAATAAGGATAAAGAGTGTAGATTTAGCTATCTGGGGGGCTGAGACTTTTCCTGATTTCTCAGAGTTAACTTATTGCAGTTTCCATCATCTCTTCTTCCAAAATTGTATTCCCATAAAATTTAGATTTCTTCTTTAAAAGGGATTTAACTTTAGGAAGATCAGTATGTTAAACTGGTACTAGTTCATAGTTCATAAATCAATAAATTTTGCTTTGTTCACTGAAGCTGAGAAGTGAAGGCCTTTTTTGAAATAGATACCCATAAAATTAGTTATATGGTTTCCAGAATTCAGTTTTCGCCATTTTGATATCAAAATATTACCCAAATTTGCATATGGGACTCTTACCAAAGAAATACCACTGCTGGAAAGCATATTCAAATATTGGGTGTAGTAAAGAATGGCCCATAACAAAAAAAAAACAACAGTCAACAACAAGTGCTGGTGTGGATGTGGAGAAAAATAAACACTTTCACACTGCTGGTAGGAAAGCAAATTGGTCCAGTCAGTGTGGAAAGCTGTGTGGAAGGATCCTCAAACTACTGAAAAACTACTATCCGATGAAGCAATTCCAGTTTTGGAAATGTACCCACAGGACACCTGCATGCCTATGTTTATTATAGCACTATTTACAATAGCCAAGATTTGGAAACAACTCAAATACCCCAAAATAGACAATGGCTCAAAAAGTTGTGGTATATTTACACAATGGAATATCACTCAGCAATGAAAACAAACTTAAGTCATCTGCAGTAATGTGGTTGAAGCAAGACGGAATCAATCTAGCAGAAATAAGCCAGAAAAGAAAATAAACCAGGTTTCATATATGGAAAATAGGGAAAACAAACAAAAGGACAAGTTAAAACTAACAAACTTTGACAGCAGAACTAATGCATAAAGCAAAGGCAGGAGGAAAGGATGAAATCAGAGGAGGGATGAGCATAAAACATTAAGATGGTAGTTCACGGGTATAACATGTAAAAATATATTTGCAATCAATTTTAAAAAATACTGGATGTACATTCTTTGGCTATAGGCAAGAGTGATATAGGAGAGAAATCATAGTATATGTAATATACTAATATATGTATGTATGCAGTATACTCATAAGTATGTGCGTTTATAGTTATATCCATGTACACATATAGTGTATGGTGCAAATATACTATCTGAAGGGATTGCCGTTAGTATTTTCTACAATTTAGCTTCTTTAAGAAAATGTTAAGGTTTTTTGATATGCTTCACCCAAAATGAAAGTTTTCTTAATTCATTTCATCCTAGTCATTACCACACCTGTCCCATTTCCTTATAAAAGATGCTGGATTTACTTAGCCTTTCATTCATTTTCTATGTATGCTCATCTAAGAATGCTTTTTATAAGTCATCAATCAACTTCTTGTTCCAATCATAAAGGAACAGATTTCAAACACTTGAAAATAAGAGAGCAGGTAATCTCAGTACAAGATCTCTGGATTGCACGGACCTCACGTGCTCTTCAATTTAACAAATAAATTCTGCCTCCAGTGCATGAGCAGAAAATGCATATTGTTGGATCATGATATGGCTGACTTTTTTCAACAAAGGAAATAAATTTTGACATTTTCTTCCTTCTGTTAAGTAACATCTGTACAAAGTGACCCACATGACAAGTGTCATCTGATGTTACAAAATGAAGTCTGAAGGAATATGGTAAGGTTCTATTCTTAAGTGACATGGAAACCAAGCAAGGAGTTCTGAGGGCTTTTTTTTTAAACATTCTACAGAGCAGTTTATGTGTTCTGTCTGTCAGAGCCCAGAGTCTGCTTTCACAGATCTGGAGCTGGGACTCCTCAGTTGGTTGCATGGTATTCCGATGGCTCCCGGACAGCAAAAGAAGTTAACTAAAAAGAGCCCATTGAAGGTTTTTTTTCTGCATCCTGCACATTACCCCTATGCCTATTTCTAAGGCCTAAAATACCCACTTCTGGCTATTCTGAGACTTTTCTCTTATCCCAAACAAGTACTAGGTAGGATGCTTATGTCCAACATTCTCGGGTGACTCAAAGATACTCTAGAATTTGTTACAACCAAGTTCCCAACAAACTTCAGCATTTACAGTTATGTCTGGTTGTGGTCCAATGCAGCTTGTCTTAACATGGAGATTCAGGGCATTATGTTTTATATATTAAAAAAAATAAAAAAGCATCAAATTATAATACACTACTGTTTTAAACTTTAGAAACAAAAACTCAAAAAAGCTATCAATAGCAGTTGTTTGGGAGAAGGGGTTGATTCTATGTCAGAAAATTTTAAAAACAGAAAATTTTAAAAATTATCTGTTTTTAAAATTTTCTTGAAAAAGTAATGGGCTACTGTTGACAGTTTTAATTAAAAAGGTTCCACGATTTCCACATTTTGAACTTAGTATCTGTTATCAAACATCAAAGTAAGTATGAGGGCTTTATTCAGACTTGATCTCCTTAATTCAAGAGAATGTTCAAAACCATGGCTGTTCTTTGTACTTTCAAAAATGGCATAGAAAAACCAACAGGTGCCAGCTAGAGTGATCACAACAGGTTGTTCCCACTGCCAGGCTCTGCAAGGACAGCTGGCAGCATCAATGGAACTAACAAGACCCCAAGCTGGCCATACTTCCTGAGAATTTAAGAAATACCTTATCCAAGCCCAAACAAAAAATCATTCAAGCCTGCATGTGAGACATTAGTCACTCAATTCACTGTTGTGTAAGTCACAAAGATTATAGCAGTCTTGTAGCTAGTACAAGAAGCAGAATTACCACTATGTGAGAACTGGATGTGATAGCAATTTGATGTCATTTTGCATGAACTTCCTTCCAGCCAATTAAGGCAGAAAAGTTAATTATATCATTAAGTAAGAACCACTCTAAGTAGTGGAAACCTAAAACTTCTTTAACTGAAAAATACTGTTTCCATGCTTCATTTTAAACAAATCATTTTTTTTTTAAATAAAGAAAATAAAATCTTATCCTGAGGACTGAAATTCATCATTCTAAATCCCAGTCTGAGATTTGTTTGTCACAGGAGAGGACTAAATGGGCTGAGTGGGTCTCACCCTGGCACTGGCTGAAGGTAACTGGGGGGTGTCCAAGCACTGAGTAGTGCATGGTCTGGCAGGGATGCTGGCTGTCTTCTGTAACACATTGTGAGGACAAGTTTATGCCCTCAGAAACACCACCCACAGAGGGCCAGAACCCCTTCTCTTTTCTTGCTTGATAACAAAGGTGAAGGATTCCACTTCACAAGCTCTTTTTCCTGTTCTCTGCTCTACATTCCATGTAGTATCTGTAGTCACATCTTATTACCTATCTTCTCTTTCATATCTGTTTCTTCTCACATTCCTGTTTTGCGGCAACAAGGCTGGCCTATCACCCATTCTATGCCTTTCTGCTTCTCCAATCTCAGTACATCAGTTGCTAAAAAGTTTTGGGTCCTTTCCAGCTGGCTCTGGTGGTGGTGGTGGTGGGGGGGGTGTTGTGGTAATAACAGTTCCCTCCACTGCTATACTGTAGAGCACGCCTCCCCACTGACAGACTCCCAGGACCAGGTTCTATCAGTCCTCTTTCTCAGCAGTTTGTGACAAAAAAGAAAGCACATAATAAAGTTAATTTAAAATAACGTAGGATGCATGTCACAAAAGTGCATCAATTGCAACAGACGGTAACATCAAAGGGTCACAATGAGCACAACACAGATTCATAAAATGAGGAGAGAACTACATCAAGAAAGGTGGTAAGACAATTAAAACCTGAATAATATATAAGTCCTCTTTCCTGGAAAATGGAGAGGGCAGCGTGCCATAGAAATCAGAGGGAAACTTTCATTATTAATGGCAGCAGCTACAGTTTTTGGAGAGCTTACTAGAAGTGAGTCACCAGGGAGACCATGGTAAAGTCAACACTGTCCCTGCCTTCTTTACCTTTTAGGGAATTTACAGAGAAGAAGCCATTAAATTGCTTTGTTAACTGTTGTGTGCATACCAAGTGAAATCAAGAAGAACTGAATATTTTGCAAATACTTTATATCAAAGACCTCCAAGTAGAGGAAAGTTGGTAAGATCTGAGCAGGGATAAGGTATGGAAGGGAGAAAATAATCCATGTGGAACAGATTCATGTGTGTCTAGGGGCATGAAAGCATTACGGATACGAAAGCATCAGAGCCTATTTTCCAAACTGCAGGTCATGAGTTAATAGTGGATTGTGAAATTAATTTCGTTGGGTATGACCTACATTTTGCTGAAAATGAAACAGGACTGAATAAGAATCAGTGCAAAGCATTGTAAGCATTGTTTTACAAAACTCCCAAGCAAAAAAAAACTGAGAAGTAAAGCCACTTTAAAATGAGGGCAGAGAAAGTTCCTACAAAAAAAAAAAATCATTTTACTATTAACATCTTTAAATGAGACCAGACTTAGGACTGGATCACATCACCGATATTACAAGAAGCCAGCAGGAATGAGTCTATCCCTGTTTAAAAGGCTTGATCAAGTAAACTCTTAGGTTCTTTTACTTTATGACTTTCCAGCCAACCATTTCACCTGTGACCCTCGCAGAACAGTGGCCTTAACCACCCCAGCTTTCTTTTATGACCCTGACTTTTGTGCCTTGGGCTACAACTTGGTTTCAGCCTGAACTTCTGCTCCCCAAATTACAATTTTCCTTAATCTCATATAAACTAGAGCTAATAATACCATAAACACCCACATAGTGGGTATCCACATAAACTTATTTCTGGCCATGTAGTTCAAACTGGAACAATTATACATCAGATGGACCAATAAACATGCAGTGTGAAGAGAGGCAATGCAGAAGATGAATCTTCGCAACAAACCTAGAACTGGATACCATAACAGCTGTTTCAGAAGAGGTAAAACTGATTTGACTGAGGTCGCACAGCTTATCAGATGGAAGAGAGATTTGACATGGGCTAAAACAGTCATTACACTTGGATGCTAATGATTGAAATTGTCATTGCAACCCTTAGATAAGGGTTTCTGTGCTTTGGGAGGAAAAGGATGTATCAGCTAATATACCCCAAATTCCAGAACTAGCTAAGAATACTACTATGGGCCAACTAAGGAAGTAGACTGGAACATGGCAGGCAGTCTTGTTCATCAAATGAGTTTGCCAAATTATAGCACTAAATCTTCACTAACTCACTCCATAATCTACAACACTTTCTAATACTGATTAAGCATCTAATTCACTGATCCAGGGCTGCTGCTTTCTTTCCCATAAGATAAATGGGAGCCAAATCCATAGAAGGCCCTCCTATTTGCTGAGCTGAACTTCTCCGTTAATACATAATAGCTGATGCTAGTCACCCTTCTCCAATGAAAGTCCTTCCTAGTTGGTGGAAAATAATCCTGACATTGAGAGAACTTTTTCCAAGTTTCAAATGTTCTGACCAACACCAAAAAGAAAAATGAGTACCAGGAAAGAGACTAACAGTGACTGCGACTGAATAAAAACCTTCGAAAAGGGTCTTCATGCGGTGGCCACCTCTGCATGAAGAAGGTCGTTATTTAAATGAGATTAAGTGCTGTCAAAGCGGAACACTGACGAAACTAAAGTCACATTGACTAGATCAATACTAACTAGTAATGCTACAAAGACCTTACCAAGTTTACATTATTACAAACATGGTGTTTTCACATGTGCTTATAAATTGTCTTTGGAGTTAAGTATTCTGACACTAAACAAAAGCCAAAGGGCTCTCTAAAATGAATAACTGAGAACTCATTAGCAATGGGGTATAAAGAGATCATAAGCCTTTTGATCTCTTTCTGGGTGGCTTTTAATGGTGAGGAAAATGTTCTAAAATTGACTGTGGTTATGGTTACATAACGCTGAATTACATATTTTTAATGGGTGATTTCTATGGCACATGAATGATATCTCAAAGCTGCTACCTGCCCTCCCCCCCCAAAAAAAAGCAAACATTTTCAAGATACTAAGCAGAAGAAACAGGTTTGAGGTTTGTATCTGGTTCTTTTCGAGTCCAGTGCGCAGACCACAAACACTATGTTGGAAAGGCTTCCAAAAGACAAGTGACCACTATCCAGTCACATGCACAAATACACACTTAAAATTTCCAACGAAGCAGTGATAGGGCATGAGACATATAGGATAACTGCCTTTAAAAATTTTATGATATAGAAAAATATTCCAGGCAGAAGAACAAAAATCATTAAAATCGACAGGGTTGTGCACACTTTCACTCTTCTGACAGTCTGTAGTGGAGGATACATTATATTATATAGACTGGTCTGCAGTGCATAATACAGATGATAGTCCTAAGAAACAAGCACAACAAAGGAGGGCAGATCACATGAAAACAAATTTATTTCTAATGGAGGAAAATTACAAATATTTCCTCTAAATATTGACTAAACAACTTACAGCTACATAAAAAGTCAAACCTCAATACTTAATCATCCTGGATATAGCTAAAACAGACAGAAATTTTTATGATGTTGAATTTCATCAATTTAATTGAAATAGGGACTTGGTGTCCTAGATCTAAGGGTTATTTCTAATATAGGATTTAGTAATGCACATATTCTACTGTGGCAATTCATTTCTTTACTATTGAGATTTGAAATCACTCTGAAATTATACTAAGTCATTAACTTAGACTATATTCCAGGACCTCACTCTAAAAGGGTTCAGTACTGATGTCCTCAAAGTCCAAAGTTAAAATCCTGCAGTGACCCCACCTCTCTCCCAGGGACTATAGGGCCACACTGCCCTCCTCTCTCTGACACTAGGTCACTACCTCCACCTTGTGGCCAGAGTTAAACCCTGAGGGTTATAGTCTCCTCCAGGAGACTGTCAAATAGAATAGAATTGTTAAAATTATTAATAGCCATCACCCTGAAAATTGTCAAATTCTCACAGTTTCAACTACTGTGAAAATTTCCCTTTGTTACCTGGGTTAAGCAATTAGCAATTAGCAAGTATCAATAATAAGTACCTGGTATGTAACAGACTAAAACAAGAATCTTCAAAGGTTTAACTTAAACAGAACTGGAATTATAGTCTGTCCTGGTAATTAACTGGGAGAACCTCAGAATACAGTCATTTTAAACTGTGGGAATCTCTTAAATTCGTTATTGCATCTGAATTTTGAAGATAAATGAATGCTAAAAAAAAGACTATGCTGGGTATGTGTGAGGGGGAAGGATGTGGGGGGAGGGTGTGTATGGAAGGAGAGAGAGAGAGCCAGTGAGAGAGAGAGATTCTCGAGAGAGAAAGAGAGAGAGACAGACAGAGACAGAGACAGCCAGTAACATTCTTTCTACTGACATAGGTACATATAAAAATATCATGTAAATTGTTCAAAACAAATCCTCCTTTCAAACTCCCATCACAGGTTCATTCTCAGGTATCATGGAGGAACGACGGTGGTACTAAAGGTGATTTAAGAACCATTCAGCATGGACTGAGTAGCAGAGAAAGATTGAAAAGTTGGAATAAATCAAAACCATCAAAATGGCAGTCAGAATCCAAATCACAATAGCCAGATGATCTTAGTATACGGGATTTTACAAGGAAATTAGGTAGTAGTACACTATGATCAGCCCTTAAAATATTCAGAATACAAGAGTTAGGTAAAAGCATCAGGGAGTGTCTTGGCTAGGACCAACAGGTATATCTGACAAACAAACTTGAATAGACTAATAATTGCTGCCCGTGGTTCTGTGTGTAAAAGATACTTGTAAAAGACCAGGCTGGACTCCCATGGTAAGAACTGACCACCTAACAAGGAAAACAGAAGTGGACGGTGTTATTACTTGCCACTTTTTGGCTTTAAAAAGCTCACCATTCCCAACTTTGGTTTGTTCACCTTTGTTTATGTATAGATGGAAAACTTGGACCCCAGAGAAATTAATGGAGTTTACTCAAGATCATACAACTAACTAGCTGTGGCTGAACCAGACCATACAAGCAAGTCTGTAACTTTATATCAGTCTCAAAAAACCTAGTTGGGAGAAGATAGAGTGCATATCAGGTTGCTAGTAATTAAAAGAATAAAAATGACATTTGTTTTAAAAATAAGGTTTTAGTCCCCCAGCAACAGTCTCAGGAATATTCACATAAACTGTGCTGTGGGTAAAACAAATTCTTCCCTGTATGCAAAAGAAACTTTAAATTTCCTGCCCATAAGCCAATATCACAACATTATCTCCTGAAATATTGATTGCAACTGAAAAAAAAGTGAGAGAGTACACTAGTGTTATGCAGACCTGTCAAAGCTTACTTAGTTTATTTTGGAAATGAAGTCCTACTGCAGGAAGAAAAAGATGAACATTTTTCATTCATATTCCTCGGGGCATCTTAAAACTTAACAGGATATGTTGATGAAAACAAAGGGAAAGTATACCGGGAAAGCGACAGATTCTTACTTGTTCTAATGTTAGCTGCTTAGAGATTGTATCATTCTCCAGTTTTTTAATTTTCTTCATCAGCTTGTTGACCTGGAATTCTTGCTCCTGTTCGAGATGCTGTTCTAGTTCGGCTTTTTCATGCTGCAACTGGAAAATGAAAACACACAGACATGAAAATCAAGATCTTAAAAAGCCCCAGGAATTCTGGCTCCAAAAGCTGAATAAGAGACAAAATTGACTTGAAGAGACATCACCCTAGAAGTTACACTCATTTTCTGCTCATATACCCAGATGTACACCTACTAACCTGTTCCTAACTGGTTCCTCTAATTTATAACCAAAAATTACAGTGCAAGTTCATAAGCAGTTGATCTTTCTTAGTCAAAAGGCTGAATGATAAGGGAATACATGAGTTCAAACCATAATTAAACAAAAACTTCAATTTTTAAAAACAAATGGTTATGTTTGTACAGAGATACTGGGAGGCTAGGAAATGAACTGAGGAATGAAATATAATTTCAACATCTACTCTGGTACTCTAAGTTTCATACCATGGATATCACAATTACTAAATTTTAGAAAATGAATTTTCATACTGTCAGTTTTTATTAAATGAATTATAATTCACTCAAATTTACTTAATGTGTGTATCAAGAAAAGAAATGTTACCATTACAAACTGTATTTAGTAAATTATTCTGAATTCTATTTTCCAATGTACTAGTAAGCGTATTTTGGCAAAAATCAGTACAATATCCTTCTGTGATGAGATCATATATCACACTTCCTATGCCTTTCTTAAAAACTAAGAGGGTCGGGGTGGGGGAGTCGCTTAAGCGATTAAAAGGTTATGGTGCCAATGCAGGACAGTAATGTTTTTTAATGTAATCCAATCTTCAAAATTAAAAGTAAATAAAATAAATGCAGAGGACACATGGCTGCTGGGGTTCACATAGAAAGTTTCCATTATTTCTAACACTTATTGAGGGTTTCTGGGGATCCACACAGTAGGGGTGTAAAGAATGACATCCTCAGGGTCAAACATTTTCAGAAACAAGGGGAGATTAAGTCAAATCAAGTGAAAACAATAAAGTTTTATTTGGGGTTCAAGATGACACTGCTTCCTAATTTTCCTTCCAAAAACAATTTCTTCCTGCAAACACTGCTTACCAGGTTCTCACATGTGTTCGGTACACAAGACCATTTTGATTTTATGACATAAAAGGTTTGTGCACAAAAGTAAAGCATCCCAAAGGGAGCAGAGTCTGGCACTCACGTTCTGCTCCCAACCTGAATCCCATATTCTCCCACTGGACTATAAGAAAACCTAAGAGGTTCAGACTCTTCTACCTACTATAATACCAAAGGACACTCTTGGCATTTGGGAAAAAATTCAAATGATTAAACAGAGAAAACACCAGCCATGCATGTGTGCTGGGGGATGTCATGTCTCTAGACCTGTATAGGATACAATGGGCAGTGGAAAACCTCGTCTGGGCTTGATCAAGCTCAAAATGGTCTCACCTAACATTCTCCACATTTGACATAGTTTTTCTGCTCTGAAATCGTTCTGGAAATGCTAACTAAACAGATGTTCTTCCACCAACTGTTTGTGATGTTTATTTGCACAAAGAGCTGGTCAACATTGAAGGGATCCAGAAGGAAAAAAGCCATGTGAGGAGGTATTTACAGTGACATGTCTATTTCAGCTAGCTCTATAAAATTTAGGTTCTGCAAGACCAAGTCAGATAATAAAGTGAGTTCTTGGCTGGTACTCCAGACCCAAGAGTCCCATGAAATAACAGCAAAACATGTATATCTTCATCTAATACATATTTTTATGTGTCTTTACAGTGCAGGCAGCAAGTTAGACATGGGTGAAATCTGTAGTTAAGATATTATCCTCGTCCTCAAATAGTTAATGAACACTAAGTTTAGACAATATCACAGGTTTTAGAAAAATTACTTTGGTCTTAAAATTTTTTTAACTATTTACCAAAGGTTCCTTGTTTTTAATAGAAACTGGTTTTTTCCTGTTTTTTCAATAGTTGTCATTTTGATTTGAAATTCCTCTCCCCCCCTCCTTTAACACTTATTTTTTTGCCCTGAGATACATTAAAATGACAAAAGAAGCAATATAGTGCTGAAAATTTCTTAAACACCCCCACACCTCCACCACACAGCATTTGTCACAGAATGTTAACCTAAGAAAAGGTAAGCTTCTCATTGGTTTACAGGAAAATATTCATATTTAAACAGATGGTCTCATACTGTCAAGTCCTATTAGGTATTTCCTTTAAGAATACTGATAAACTAAAAAATAAAATACATAAGAACTCCAAATTTTAAGAGCGAGCTTTTTTTTCTCTCAAAGCTATACCCTAAGGTAAATCTAATGGTAAAGCTGTCATTACCAGAATTCAAGTAAGGTCCCTGGGCTACACTAACCCATTTAGAAAGCATCAAGCCACCCTGCAATCTAACTCTGCCAAATAGTCAGTTTTCATCAGCTCCAAAAGACAGAACTGAAACAAGCAGCTTTGCTGCATGCTTTGTCTGTCATCTTGCAGGTGACATGCAATTTAAGGAGCAGAGCGAGGAGTTTTTCTACAGAGTAGGAGGAACAGGAAAACTGCCAATACAAAGAGAAACGGAGATAGCCCAAACCATGGGATGAGAATTAAGATGAGCAAGTAGAAGGCTGAGCAAGAGAATGGATCTTCAGAAACTAATAACCATAGAGTTGTCGCTAATAGTTTGCCTGAGAAAAACTCAGAAACCATTTTAAACAGATGTCACGTAACTTTAAGCACTGTGGTTCCGACAGGGCTTGACCAACACCCTGAATTCATCCACCTGCCTGTTTTAAAGCTGTAGCTCATGACAATAAAAAATCCTAATGGGAAGCTTAGGCAGACTGAACCAAAACTATCAAAAATCAGAAATAGTCCTGTTTCATTTCTGTAGCATCTTTAATATGGGCATAAAAATTGTCTTCACACTGAGTAATTATTGTCTTCTAATAAGAATTAGAACAAAAATCATTCAAAGTAAGAATCAAGTAAATTCAACTATTTTTTAAGTGAACTCAAATGTTTGTCTTAAATACATCTAAAACAAGCAGCTTAGGTAAGTTACAAGGTTTTTTTCAAAGTCAAAATTTTAATGTAATTTTTTTTTATAAAGTGAAAGTCAATCTTAAAGAGCATGAAATAGTTTTTAAATGTATTGTTAATATTAACTGAAAATATACTGGAACAGAAATCACATTGTAGTAACAGATGACTCGACAGCAGACATTTTCAAGAATCAAGGTTTGTTTCCTCAAGATTTAGCATGAAAAATGTACCCACATAACTGAAAAGTCCACACACAAAGATACAACTATAAATCTGTAACAAATTCCAAGTACTAACATGTGAGCATTTCCATTTTGTATCCACTGATTAAAAAATACGAGTGTAATATTTGATCCAAAACAGGCTAGCCCTAAGTGTCAAATACCAATAATTATTGCCTGCCTTGTAACTAACTGAAAAGGGCTTTTTTAAGCCACTTCAGTAAACCAGGTCACTTCTGTAAGACACTAAGTGACTTTTTAATCTGACCAATATTCTTTCTAATAGGTGGAGAGGCTGAAAACCTTTTACCTGAGCCAGTGAGTCAGGCCTCTTACTGGCTTTCAGCAGGAGAGCCAAATCCCAGGATGGATTCACAAGTCTGGGCTTGCTGTCAATCCAGCCCATGCCAAGGGAGGTATGTTTTCTGGCAGCAGTCCAACAACTCAGCTTCCTTAACGCAACTTGAGAATAAATCCAAACTGCCCCTCACTCCATCCCCATTTTCAGTATCACCAGTACTATTTTTCTCTGTGTGCTATCTGCAGTTCCTCATCCTTGGTTTACTGCCAACTGCCAAGGATTAAAGTTACCTGCACTGGACCATGTAAAGGTCACCATAAGACAAAAGCTACATTAAGTCATCAGATTGTCACGAACAATTACCATGTTATTAACATGAGCTTGGAAAAACAGAACTTTCTCTCAGAACATTGAGTCTCCAAACTAAATTTTCAACAGCTCTCCTGAGCAGCCTGAGCAGGAAGCCTCCCACCTCAAACTCAGTATATTACCACTTAATGCCTCTTGGGCCCACACTAATTCCCACTATCTTCCCCACCAGCTGTTTCTGGCATCACTATTCTCAGTCAATACCTCTTATTTCATCAGTTACCAAATTATATTGTCAACCTCCATAAGAGCTGTCAAACACACCCTTTTCTCTCTGTGCTTTGACCCTGGTCTACTTCAAGTCTTTTATTATGCTTCCCTGGGCCACTGCCAAAGCCTCCTACAGGACCAGCCCAAGCGTAGAGCTTCCTAGCAGACAAACCCCAAAACACCAACACCCTACTCAAGACCTCTCAGTAGCTCCCTACTATCTGCAAGTTCAAACTCACTGACAAGATATTCAAGTCCTTCCATGATTCAGTACCCACTTCCCATGCTTTCCTTGTGCAATTATATGCAGTCCAAGTGACATCACCAACAAAAGTGTCTTCAGGGTCCAGAAATTTAGCAGGCAAAGAATGGATAGATCCAAGACAAAGGGTGGCAAGTGGGGTTAAAGGCAAACCCCATGTCTTGACTCTTTCTAAAAAAATTAATTAAAAAAATTGAAAGTCACTGTGCCAGGCAAACACTTGTGGAGATAACGCTGGCTCAGCATGTGACAGAGCACAGCCCTGCTGACAGCATGCCTACCCTAACACAGGCAGCCACATGCTTCCTCCACCCCCACACCCTAGTCCTGTAGTGCCCCTCTGCCTGAAGTACCTGAATCCCTCCCTCCAACTTCATGAATGGGGGAATGCCTCAAAATACAGCTTCCACAGTGTCTTCCTACAAGCCTTTGGCAGAAAGTATTCTCCCCCTCCTTAAAGCTGTGATGAGCACATTGTACTTCATGTACATTTTTGCACCTAGTTATAAGCGTTTCATATCCTTCCTCTTAGTTACTTCTAAAAAGAGCTTACTTACATTTCCAGTATTTAATATGTACTGAGCACTTTACATTCCTCAATGTGCTTAATCACCCTAATTTGAGAGTGGAGGCTATCATCTCCATTTTACAAAGGACAAAATAACTTTTAAGACATTCCTGATGGCATATATCACCAGTGGTACATAGATACATAAGTGAGCTTCATTCATTAATTCAATTCATTCACTATAAATCAGTCTCAGCCAGTGGAGAAATACAACAGAGCAAAGGAATGGTGGAACATACAAAATAAGTCCCTGTCATGAACTTATTAAAGAGGTAATCTGCACAGTCACACAGGTGACAAGAGGTAGTTCCTGGATTAAAATCTAGATCTCTGGCTTTAAAGCCTTTGCCCTCAAGCCTGATGTGTGCTGCCAACCGGAAGTGCCTGTGTCACCTCACAGGACCATTTGCTCCAAGAACAGCAGTGACCAAGACAAAGCATGTTCTAGATGTTCTACAGAATCGTCTATGCAAATACTGGTTGGATTAATAATCTACTTCCGATGAACTATTTTCTCTGATTATTCCTCAAGACAAGAGAAACTAGGCAGGTGTAAAAGATCCCATTTGTCTATACATACAGTACTCTCAGGTGACCATCACCCAAATCAAGAAATATAACCCTACAAATTCTCCAGACTCTGGTGCACCCCTTCTGAGTCTCGGTTCTTTTGAGTCAATTACTCTTGATTCTTATGGTAGTTACTTCCTTGAATTCTTTCTCTAAAAGTATTTTACTACTAATGTATTTATTTTTAAACATTAGTCTTGGTTGACTTTGTATTCTTTCTGTCTGGCTTCTGCTAAATGAACTTGTGATTTTACTCACCCATGTAACTGAGTAATTATGCTTTGCATTTTTATAGCTTTTTATTATTCCACTGGATGCATATATCACAATTTATTCTCTCTACAATGATGGATACTTGGGCAATTTTCAGTTTTTTACTATTATGAACAATACTACAAGGAACACACTTCTACACATTTGGTGCACATGTTCACACATTACGTACACCCAGGAGGAGGAATATTTCCAACTTCATTAGATAATGCTAAATTGCTTTTAAAATGGCTGTAACCATTTTCACTTTGACAGCAGTGCACGAGAATCCTCCAGTAACATCTTGCTGCGATGGCCTTTCTTGGCTACAATGGGACTCTGTACTTTTTCATGTTTACTGCTCACTGGGTTATCTCCTTAAAAATTCTTGTCATGTCTTTTGCTATTTTTGTCTGGATGGTTTCTCTTACTGTTGGTCATATGTTTTAACTATCCTCTCCCAATCTGGTTTGTCTTTGTGTTCTCTTTACATGTTTCCTAAGATGTATCTTTGGTTTTTTCTTGAAAAAAATGAAACAACCCAATTCCTATCCTAGTCCAGACTTCTCCACTGAGAGCACCTGTGTCCAGCTGTCTTACCATTTCCACTTAGATGTCTTGGCCTCTCAACTAAATTTCAGACCTTCAAACTCCAAACCTACTCTACTTGTTGCCTTCAACATTTTAAAGTTATTTTCAAAACCTGCCTGGTGACCCCATCTCAGAATAAAAGCCAAGGCCCTGGCTAGGCTAGAAAGGCTCTACATGATCTATATGCAAACTGTTAGATCCCAGAGCTTTTCAGCTGCCCAGTCTCGTCTCTTACACCTCTCATTCCAAGACTCAACTCCAATCACTCTGGTCTCTCTGTGTTTTTCCAGTATGGCAGACAAAATCTAATTCAAGACCTTAGTACTTTCTTGTTCTCTCTGGCTTCAGTGCTCTTTCTTCAGAAATTCACATGTGCACTTTCATTCAAGATTTTGCTCTGCTATTACCTGAAAGACTAACGTAATGACAATTTCAGCAGCTCCCACAACCTCTACAGGGTTCTTTTCCAGTTTTAACACTGCCTCATGGTCTTGATGCTTTCCACATTAAACTGGCTGGTACTGGTATATAGAAATATACACTTAGGTGAAAAAAAAAAAAACAACACCTCTATATTCTAATTATTTAGCTTTAAGTTACTTAAAAACAAATGGTAATCTTAGTTCCCACTCTCATTTCTCATATCTTTTCTTACTTTTCTGCTCCAACTAAGAAATCTACAACAATGATTAGATTTAATTATAATAGCCATCCTGTCTTACTCTTGGTTTTAAAGGGGAAAGCTGTTAACTGGCCATAATTAAACACAAAGTTTGGGTAAGCTTTTGTAGACTTTTTTTTTTTCAGGTCTAAGATCTTCTTGGTTCGCTTTAATATTCTTTATATCAAATTACTGTATTTTATCAATTCACTTTTCCTTCATTGGTTGATAAGACTGTTTCTTAATTTTATTTTTTATGTGGCAGTACATTTCCTGATTTTCTACTGCTACACCAACTTTGCATTCCCTTGTCGTGAACCCAACATTATGAACTATGCTCTTTATATCATTGGACACTGTTTTTATGCAAGATAATCTGCTTATGATTAACATTTCACTATCATTTGCTTTTTTTTAAAACTATAAACTAAGTTTGAACATTAAGGTTATGTTAGCCTTAAATAAACTGAAAAAGAAGCATGGCTAAAAAAACGGTAGCACACAACATTGGAATTACTTCAATTACAATGCTGAAACCATGAACCTAAGTACTTTTCCAGCAAGCCTATTTATCAGTGATTCAATTTCTTTAATGGTTGAAATGGTTATTATGTTCTCTATTTTTTTCCTCATTCAGCTCTAGAAAGTTAAGTTTTTCTAAGAATTTGTCCATTTCATCTAAAATTTCAAATGTTTTATCACACATCACATAGCTATTCATAAATGAGTCACCTTTTGAGTGGTTAAGAGATTTCAAGCTTGCCTTTTGATTGTAATAAGTGTGGTACTTCCTAGTCTGTATCTGATCATACCATATCCATTTCAATTCTATTAGTTTTTATTTATGAAATTTTCTCTTTATGTGTCTAGCTCTCATTGTGTGTTCACAATGTATTTTTTTTACTTGCTAGTAAAGACCATAGTGTATTATAAGCATGATGATTATTTTTATTCTAAAAATTCCACTGTCTTCTGTCTTCTGCCAGGCACCTAACTCTGAGTCTGCCTAAATGCAAAACCAAAAGTGCATGTTCTGTGGTTCACACCTAGATGAACAACTGGTTCACGCTGATTATGAGGCTCTAAGGGTAGAGTTCTTCATGATTCCAGCAGAGAGGAAGGCGATTTATCACTGTTTCTACTCTGGGACTGTCAACCTTTGACTTCTGTGATACCAGCTCCATACAACTACCAAAATCACAGTTCCATTTCTCAGCTGTTTAGTAAGTAACAGTCAATGCTCTCAGGACAAAAGCAGCCTTAGATGAAGGTATCTTTCCTCAATTATCTCCTCCAGATCAGCTCAATGGTTCTTCACTATCTTTTTAGCTCTTCAATGTTTTCAATCAAAATTTTACATCCAACTAGCTTTTACTTATTCAAATTAAAGCATACCTGAGTTATCCAGTTCATTACTCTTTTACTAACAGCAAGTTAATAAAAACTCTGCATCACACACAAAAAGGCTAGGTCCTTCCAAAAAAATTACTACTTTTTAAATGTTACTTTGTCAGCATTCTCAACCTTGAAGGTGAGTTCCCAACTCCTGAGCAGATAGTCTCAAAATGATTATCAGGTTTCCAGTCCATTCAGAACACCTTACATTACATTTGAGTTTCCAACATCTTCAACAGCAAGATGCTGCTGCAAATATCAACATATTCAAGAAATTCTGGTTAGAAAAAAGGTTGGGGAAAAAAGATGTCCCACAAATATCATAAAGAAGCTCAGGGGTCAACCTGATAAGAGGTTTAGAGTAGAAAATTTGGGGTGGAGGCTTCCCAAGGCCAGAAACTGGCGTTGGGTAAAATGGGTAATCCAGTCATTAAAGCAGTTATGAAGTGAAAAATTCTTAGACTGGACTGCTACATAAAATATTCCCAGGCATGGACTACAGGTGGGAATATGGAAATTGAGAGGCATTAGAGATTCACACCACATGATTTATTTAACATTAGATAACTATGAACCCCATGCCTCAAAAGGAACATACATCAGAAGAATTCCTACCCTGGCAAAATGCAGTTCTCCTCCCAAGACTACATACCTATGTTTATAAGTTTATTCTTTTAATGAATCCATTCTTTTTAGGGCACCTCCTTTTGCCCACTGGTATCTGCCCAAGCATCTTCTCCCTTTTCTAATAAACCCAACCTCTTTGGAGACAAACGTCTTTGTCTCTTGCTACATGCTGCTGAAAAGTGAACGTGCTGAAACTTCTAAGGTAACCCAAGAACTCACTGAGTTCAGCATCTAATCAGAAAAAGATACCTACTACATGGGAAATCTATTTTGTGAAAGCTAGCTGTTGTTTCTCCTGAAGAAGAGAGAGTATGTGTTCAACCTAATGAAAGAATTCATTCTGAAGTACTAATGTAAATTAAAAGAAAAATCCTTATCTTTATTTAGTGTATGCATAAAGAGGGAAAAGATAGCATCAGTATGAAACTTTGTATTTTAAGATAATTACTGATCAAGCTAATTGTAAACTTTTAAAAGCATTAAAATCATTTGACAGGTGCTCCTAGGAATGGATAAATCCCATCTACAATAGACTCAAGTATGCCTTACTAATCAAAACTCATCTTTTCAAACAAAAATAAAGCTTGCCCTACTCTGGTGAAAAAGAGCAACCTCACCCTAATTTGAATTACCCTAACTTTCATTTTTCCTTTACCTTTAGTTTTCTATCTGCACTTTTTTACATTTTATCAAAGACATCCACAAGGGTTGCTCCCAATAATCCCTACATTTTGGAGAGCCCCAGCAGATACATCAAAAATCTTGCCATGCCACCAGACATACAACCATTTTGAAAGTAACTTTGTCAAGTTTATTATAGTTCCTAATTATAATGCAAATTATGTTGGATTGAGGGATTGTTGGCATGCTACGAACAGGAAAATTCTGGCTTATATTTGGACTCTGGTGATTGCAACACTTAAAATGCATTAAAAGCATCCCAGGAGTTCTTTGCATTATATTGTGAACAGTGTGCTTTAGCTCTTAGCTCCATGAAAAGAAACAAAGCTGAGGTTCTGATCATTTGAACTGAGAAGCTAAATCTATCAACTATTTTATAAATTATTAGGTTATACATATATTGCTAACCAGCACTACTAGACCTGAAAAATTAAAAGTCAAAAGGAACACTGGTCTAGACATCTTAAATGAAGATATTTCAAAGTCTCTTCCCTTCTGCCACGGGAAGACCATGTTTTTCTTTGTATGGCTATAAAGGCACTTAACAGTCCAGCTGTCATTGAAATAAACACATACTTACCTCTCTGGCATGATTTTGCTGCCTGTACAAAGGAAGTCACTTCACTGCCCCCATAGGAGTTGGATAACTAAGAGGATGAGAGGGGAGAAGATTTCTGAGAAGGTAACTGGTGATCTGTATTCATGTATTCACTTCTGATACCTGCAGACATACCTGTGACCCAGAAACACAGTCTTTCTGGGGTTAGGGGAGCACATGCCCCAGAAGAAGAAAAGTCCATTTAGATGACACTAGAAAGAGAAACTATATATCCAAAATTGAAGAGACAGAGAGAAGATAAATGAAGCAGTTAAGCTTTGACTAGATGATTAAGGAAGTCAGGGGCATAACAGCATTTCTACCTCCCAGATTTGTTCCTGAGCAAACAGAGATGGGAGAATATTGCTGTTACACAGTGTTCTCCTGAAATGCTCAGCTATAAATCATTTGATAGTGGCAGCAGTTTCAGCCCACAATTTCCTTCCTTCCTTCTTATGTATCATCTTTCCATAGATGCCAGCAAACTACAATTACTTTAATTCCAGGAGGATTCTAACCTCAGGGACTAAGTCAATACAATAAAAATAACCATGCCACTTAACAAGAAACCTGAAAACTCTTTAAGTACTTACAGTCATCAATAAGAATGTGTGACCCCCCTCCTCCATTAGGGACCAGATTCAACTTTAAATGTGAAACAGAAGTATAATACAAACCTACTTGTCACATTAAGGTCTGAACTTTCAAAGCTGAATTAGATTGATTTGTAGACATTGTCATACCTCTTAATCTTAACGCAGAGCTATTCCAGGATTTTTTTTTTTTTAAGATTCATTAATTTGGGGCAATAAGTAGCTGGTTGGGAAGAGTAAGCAACAATCGAATAGGGCAGGAAGTGAACTTCATACATCAAGTCTGTATATAAGCAAATGAGAAACAATTTCTAGAACCATTATCATTCTCAGCAATGACAGGTCTAGCAGTGGGAATTAGTGGTTATCAGTCAGGAGATTTAAGGGCTGAGGGCCAGTGGTATAAATCACATCAAGCTAATCATTAGAACATTCTGATTATATCCACTTTTAGTGATAAGGTCAACCCAGTCTTTACACCCAGTCTTTACACCAACAGAGTCTGACTCCCCTCAGGGTTTCAGTGTCCTGTTGTCCATGACAAACTGATACAACTATAACAGAAGGATGTTTCAAAGGGCAAAGATAAACACCAGAATATTTAAATTGCCTTTTTTGAGAAAATAAAGTATTTTCCAGTTCTAAAAGGAATGCATGTTGCTATAAAACAAGGGCCATATATAATTTAACATAATATACAAACTCAGCATCCAAGTATAATTATAGTTAACATTTTAAATAGCCTTTTAGACTTTCTCTCCCTAACAGACATGTTATATTTCATATTTTGAAGAGTTTGCATTTAAAACATTTCTTATAAAGTTTAATAATTATGGTTAAACTGCAACCTCTCTTCAAGGCATTCCAGAATAGAATTTAGTTCTGATGCAGGCTTTTGCTGGACTATCAAAAGTACTAGGAAGGTTCTATTTAGGATAACTTCTCACAAATCAGGCAATCAATCCTACTGATAATCTGTACTTAGAAGTATACATAATTTTCAGATATGCTTTCCAAAACAAAATTACACCTTTGTGTCAATGTATTAGATATATACAAATTCAAGGCATAAAAACTGTATGCTTGTTTTGTATTTTTAACTGAGGATTAGCAAATTTGAAGGTATTTAAGCTCCCAAACTTGATTGTTTTTGCAAAGACTAAAAAATTTCCTCCCACCTACGACTAAATAAGCGTCTTTCTGATTTTAAAGGCATTAGGTACCAGTTCAGTCATTGCAGATGGGGTGGGAGGCATCTCCTTCATAATATTTTGTCCTCAGGACCAAAGAATTCCTTTGAACTGCGCATAAAAGCACCATCCAGTCATTACCAGAACACAGCCAAAACACAGTAACAGAACCTAAATTATTCTAAAAATAGCCTCTCACAGTTGCCTTTTTGGTGACAAATGGTAAATGGTGAACAGGTCAATTCACTCATTTGCCTATCAGTGAACGACACCTGCAGTACCATTTCTCTTAACAGGTGTTTCATAACAAGGTCCTATCCAGAAGCAGACCCCCTAAAAGGCCATGTTAAACTAATCACATAACTGGAAAAGTCTATTATATCAGTTACTCTGAAAATCTTCCAGATGGAGATGAGTTCTTCCACACTGGGTTGCAGAAAATGTGAACCCTTAAATAATAGTAGGTCCTCATCCTCTACAAGTAAAGTTCCATTTAAAGTCTTTCATGATAGAGAAAAAGATGATCTAAACAAAGTATTTATTCATTATACATTGTTTCACCTACATTAGCAGTTTCCAAAAAGCTACAGACTAAGTCACATGACAACCTAGTGTATACAGTAGAAAGCCTGGATAGGAAGGAGAGAAAAGAAGGACCTGCAGTATCTTAGGAGTTTAATTATTCCTAAATTCAAGCTTTGATACATGAGTCTCACATAATACACCTAGCTCTCGTATTCGCCAGAGATCTCAAACTAGCTGCTTTTTGTCTCAATTTAAAAGCTTACAAAGAGAGAAGTTATTGTTTAATGGGTAGATTGGCTTGAAAAAGCAGTGAAGGGTACATAACAATGTGAAAATATTTGAAGTTATTCAATTATGGTTCCAAAATGGTTTAAATGGTAAATTTTATTAAATGGTAAATTTTATGATACATATTTTGCCACAATTTAAAAAAACCTCAAAAGCTGGAATTCCCGACATTATCAGGGATATGCGTCCACCCATTTGATCAGATCTACAAATTAGATCACTGGTGAGCTAGAACCATCTAGTGCTCCCCAAACAACTTTACACTTCCACCTCTCTGTTTTGATGAGTGCAAACAAGACGGTCATATGAAAATACTGTACATATTACTTTTAGCAAAGCCAGTCTACAGTGTTGTTCAGTTTGTGGATTATTGAGTCTTACATTTTTTTTTCCAAAAAGATCCATTTCCCCATAATATTTTTTTAATATACGAAAGTCTCTCCTTACCAAATGTAACCTTTTCATATAAGAATTATTTTTAAAATTCTATTGTTCAAGGTTGTGGCTTTATTTATAGGATGCTAAGATCTTAAATATTCAGTTCGAGTCTTCTTATGCCAAAGCATTACTAGTAACTAACTTCCTTTTCTGGTGCATGTAGCTCTTATGTTTTCACTCTTATTTAATATCCTATTTTAAGGAACACCAATGTCCTTGGAAAGTTGACAGGGTGAGATAATATTGGAATGAGAGGCTGGTTATAAATTACACATCACATTGAACCCATACAGTATATTAAGATGGTAATAAACAGTGATGTACATCGAAACATAGCTATAACAGTGTTACATTAATAAAAACTTGTTTAAAGTAACACACAGTACAAAAACAGAGTGGAGATGAAACTTCATAGAAAAAGTAGATAATCTGACTAGTTTTGGGCTGCTAAATTATGTACTTTGGTCAAAGACTCCAAATACTAGGCCACGTCAGTGGAAAACAAATTATGTTTCTTGCAGTGTTGAAAACTAGGGTGGCTGATTCACACTAAATTTAACCAACCAAACCATAACTGTATCCCTGTAATTCCAGCAGCAACATGCAGAAGAGTGAGTCACTTGAAGCTACCAAGGTGAGACAGGATCAACCATCAACCTAACCTTCCTCATTTTTTTCTCTAAATTAGAATGCAAATAAAAAGCTTCAGTTAGATATTCTGCCTTACATCTCTGCTAGGCAAAAGTGCACGCATACTTGTATTCACATTTTAACAGCAAAAAAGTACAAATGATCCTTCAATTAAACGAATCTAAACTATGGGGGTTCACTTACACCTAGGTTTTCATATAAACAGATAAATTTACTAGTATCGATAAACATATTACAGTACTATAAATGCATTTTCTCTTAATTATGATTTCCTAACATTTTCCTCTTGCTAACTTACTTTATTACTGTGCAGTAAGAATGCATCTAGCATATAAAATATGTGTTAGTCAACTGGCTATGTCAGTCATAAGGATTCTGAAAGTCAACATCAGATTAGTATCATTCTTGAATCAAAAATTATACTCAAATTCTCAACTACATGGTAGGTCAGCACTCCTATTGCCCACATTGTAGAAGGGTCAACTGAATGTGTAATTCTGTGCAATTCTGTAATAATATCTTTATTCCGTAAGTAGACACTGAAAATTGAGAATAAAATATGAGGTAAAAGGCTATCTGGATGATGATGGCTTGCATGATTTTATCATGAACTTATTTTCTCTTTCAGAATTACCTATGCTGATGCGTAAGAAAGGAATTCAGGGATTTTTTTTTTTAAGCCTCAAATATTCTTTTATTACAACCTCATTAATGCACATGCTTCAATTAATTAATGAAGCTGTTGATGAAAACAGAAAATACAAGTGAGTGTTTTCTACCTCTCATAGCCATGTAAGGACAAAATGGTATGAATTTCTTTTGGGACAATTTTATATATATATATATTTTTATTTTGGACAAGCTGTGCTAAACAAACAATATCCTACTTACTAAAGTTCCTACTAACTAATCTATAAACAATTTCCCTAAACAAATTTCACTATTTTTGCATACTTTGAACTAGAAAATAAAATCTTCCCTGTCTTTTGTGTAATAAGTCTTTATACTGCTAGTGACTAATATTAAGTTTGACTAGCAGTCTAATATTTGTTCAGTAATATACTATGTTCACTCATTTGAACTCCAATAATAGTATATAATTTTAACTATGTCAGCTACTACCCCCCCCCAAGTTGATGTTTCACTTTACAGTCTCTTAGTGCAAAAGATGCACGTCTGTCTGCTAAAAAACATTTACGTATTCTTTACAGATGCAGCATAAAAGGAGGGAAAAATTCTTAATTTTGGTATGAATCCTCAGTATTTCCAAAGTACCACACCACAGCATTTGCTCATGGTAAAGTCTCAGGATCATTAACAATTTCTTGAAATGCTCAGGGCATAAAATACTTACCTTATCTGAACAGATTACCTATTGAACACTACAGTCCTTCAGCATATGATGCCTTCTTTAACTGATATTTTTAATCTCCAAAGAACTTTAGCTACAACCTCATCAACAAATGCTTCAAAAGTAGAGTGCTCTATCAAATCACTTTATTCTTAGAGGAGAAAACTGGCAGGAAAGATGGGGTAGAAAAGATAAATTTACCTGCATCAATTTTCTGGAGAGCTCATTAGTAAGGAACTCTTCCTCCTTCTCATAATTTACAGCAAGGGTTTCTTTTTCCTTCTGTAGAGCCTGGATTTTCTTGAATAAGGTATTACTGATGAATTCTTCTTCTTGCTCAGCCCTGGCTTGCTGTTTAAAAAACAAAAAACATATTAAGGAAACACAAAATTTACTGATTATAATTCTTAATTCTAGAAGGGGTGCCCATTTTAATTAGAGTCCTATTTTTAAGTAGGAAGCAACACTCCAGAAGCACAAAAGAGAGAAACTCAGAAACCATAAAAGCAAATGTGACTCTTACACCAAAAGGTCTTCTCTTAAAAAGATTATCCAAAAAAATTTTTAAATATAATTTAAATATTGTTTATAATATTCCCCCACCCCCTGTTGTTTATAAATACAAAGTTGTAATAATAAAATGTAAAATATGAATTATAAAATATACATTATATAAAATATTTGCAACTATAAAATAATTGACAAAGATTATTTTGCAAGTTGTGCATTTGCTAGAATACAGAGTTCCTTTATATATGGCAGACAGGTTCAGTTCCAGGGTATGTGTATCAATCCATGACCACTAACTCTACAGGCCAATAAATCTCAAATAATTTTATTAAAATATATAATCAACATCTTTTCCTCCCTAGAGCAGAAAAGTTCAACTTACTTAAAAGTAGAATCATGTCACTATCTTTGGGTATTACCGAAAAGGTCTGGATATGTCATTTAAAAAGCACTATAGATACACATGGATTCATTTACACAGGTTCAGTTACCAGGAACAAAGAAGCCATATGGTAAGGAGTAATTATTGGAAAGCCCTGGGAATCTGGGGATAGACAAGACGGGCTTCGTTTTTCCCCTTATGTATTTCCTAACTGGGAGCTTTTCTGGAGTTGAGGGCAATGACAGGCATTACTAAGGAGGCCAGGCATAAGTCAATGGAGATGAAAATATTCTTCTACAGATCTTTCCCCCCTTGTGCTTTAACAGACTAAGCAGTGAAACTTAACCACTGTTGAAGAAAATCAATCTTTTCAAAAAAGGAGGGTATACTTGTTCCAAATGGATTCTATTCAAAGCACTTTTTACTTAAAGATTAACACTTTGATGTATTAATCAAAATGACTCCGCACAAGCTGCAAGGTCTCAGAGCTACGCCAATTCCAAACCATCAGTATATCGGCAATACAAGTGAGCCAGGAAAGGAGGCAATGGTGGGCTTTCATTAAACCATTACAATCTTTTTTTTATAAAAAATCTGATGCCTACTCCCAAATCTGGCAGTTTAGATTTCTGTACATATTTACTGGCTTCCCCTGCCCTCACACTAATAACCATGCTTCTGGGAATTCCATTCTTCCTGCTCCCATCAGCGATTTAGAAGGAAACCAGTCCCCTACTATGTGGGGCCCAGCAGTTCTCAAAAGTCACATATAGTACTCAAGAAGACAGAAAAAAGTAGGGAAACTTTGGACAAAGGTCCAGGATGCAGGCACTTTAAGAAATCATTTGGTATAGACCAGGAGAGCTGAGCATCAAAGAACACATTAAATAAAAATAAATTTTTATAACCAGTAAACTTTCATTACTGTGAACCGTTCCTAGGTCCCCGGTGACTCCCCTACATACTTCATATTTCAACAGCACCATGATGAAGTGTAACTGCTGCAGACCGGCATGGCACTTCCCATCCCCCCTTACATTAACCCCAATTCCCCTTCTAAACTCACATACTTTTACATCTCAAATTACTTTAATGGGCAGGAATGAAAAATATTCATTTAAGGCATATTTGACAAATATATCCCAAGCCTGCAATCTATTCCAACTACCTGTTTTTCTGGTTTTGACAAAGTCCAATACGATTTGACTTCTGATTATTCTGAAAGTCACAGAACAAAAAGGTAGAAGAATTATAAATTTTATGCTGATTCTGCACTTAGGATTCAAAAAGGTGCATGTTGTAAATGTAATGATCAAGTCAGATTCAAGCTCCTGCACTTTATCAGACATGAAATATTTTAGATCATCAGTAAAAATAGTAAGTAGAGGACTCAGGTTTAGCAGACCACCTTTTTCTTGCAATCATTAGAAGTGAGAAGTTGAATTAAGATGCTAGTTTTTTCACAGTTTCTGTGCTAGTTCCCCTCTTTGTCCCCATTTATCTAACCATTAAGTTACAAGGACAATAGAATTCAGTGTAATATAAAACAGAACTGAAGAGAGAAAGCAGAATAGTAGCTGGCAGGGTCTGGGGCCAGGGAGATTGGGAAATGACGACTAATGATAACAGGGTTCTTTCTGGAGTGATGAAATTGTTTGAAATTAGGTAGTCTTAACAGTTTACACAATCTGAATATACTGAAAAGCCACTGAATGGTACACTTTTAAAGGCTGAATTTTATGGTACGTGAATTACACTTCAATTTAGAAAAAGAATTCTAATTATCAGCAGGGTCTGTAGTTCACAGAACACAAGTCTCCTTTGCAATTCTTTTCCCAGAAAGAAGAAAAAATTTTTCAAAGGAAGAAGGAAGATGCTGAAGAGAGGCTGGCCTGCTCTAGAAGTGCCTTCCAAAGTGTCACTGTCACTGACTATGAGAGGCCAAGGCTTTGACAAATTTTTTTCACCATTTCAGAATAGTTGTTTATTTCTAGGCAAAGACCAGTAAGAGAAATGCCACTCTCAGGACCCCCTGAATAATGTCAGAAGCTGTTTCTATGGAAGCTATTAAAAGCTTCTAACTTAACAAGGGGTTATGAGGGCCTAATACAGTTTTGTACCAAAGCACCTCCTTTTGCTAAGCTTTTTGTCACTTGTTTTTAAACTACAGCTGTTATTGTCTCCAAGATATCTTTAAAAAAAAAAAAAAATCAAAGACATGATCGGAAGAACAAGATTTCAGGCCCCCAAAACATAAAATCCCAGTCAACTTTTTCCAATTGGTTTACAGATCATTTTAGGAACTAAAATGAGGACAAAAGACAAGATCCTGGATCCAGCTGAGACCATATGGCAAAGGATAGGGAGCTGAGCTCCCTGGGGAGACAGAGCCATCCAGAAGGGATATCTAGGAAGACGACTATGAATACTGATGGGAGACTCATCCGGACATGTTCACTTCAAAAGCCACACTACTCCGTCCATCCCACAATTACAGGTGCTAAGAATTTTCCCATTTAGAGTCT
>PVHY01012119.1:0-45715 GCA_004024945.1 Uropsilus gracilis
TCGTATTTTGTTGGTTCTCCCAGTTGAATGCGTGTGGTGCTCGCCTTGTTCCCCTTGAGTCCTGCCCAGGTGGCACATGTTAAGGGACTTTCCACTAGTATCTCACTGGTTTGGTTTCTATGGATGGATATTGTCTTAAGGTATCATTTTTTCTTTCTTTCTTATTTCTGCTAGCATGATTCCTTCTAGCTCCATTCATGTTGCTGCAAATGACATATTTGTCTTTTTTGATTGATGAATAATATTCCATTGTGTACATACACCACAACTTTCTAATCTATTCATCTGTTTTGGGACATTTGGGTTGTTTCCATATCTTGGCAATTGTAAATAGTGCTGCAATAAATATGCATGTACATCTGTCCTTATGAACTAGTGTTTTTGTATCCTTTGGGTAGATTTCCATTAGTGGGATTGGCTTGGTCAAATGGTAGTTCTAGTTTCAATTGTTTGAGGGTTTTCCACACAGCCTTCCATAGTGGCTGGACCAGTTTGCACTTCCACCAGCAGTGTAACAGTGTTGCCTGTTTTTTGTTTTTGTTTTTATAGGGGTCATTCTTACTTGTGTAAGATAGTATCTCTGTGTGGTTTTGGTTTGCATTTCTCTTATTATTAGTGATGTAGAGCATTTTTCATATGCCTATTGGCCATCTGTATTTCTTATTTTGAGAAGTATCTTTTTAGCTCTTCTTCCCATTTTTTGACTTGTCTTTTTGCTTTGTTTTTATTAATTTGTATAAGTTCTTTGTGAATATTTGTTATCAAACCCTTATCCATTGTATAAAGGTCAGAAATTTTTCCCATTAGGTTGGATTTCTTTTTGTTTTGGTTATTGTTTCTTTTGCTGTACAGAGACTTTTTAATTTGATGTAGTCCCAGCTGTTTTATGTTTCCTTCATTTTTTAGCATCTATAGATGTGTCTTTAAAGATGTTTCTTGAAGTGTTTTCCCCATATTTTCTACTATGTATTTTATGGTTTCAGGTCTTACATCCAAGTTTTTTATCCATTTTGAGTTGGTTTTTGTAAATGGTGTGAGAGTAGTCTAGATTTATTTTTTACATGTTCTTTTATGTTCTTTCTTGCTTAATTGCTCAAACTAGGACTTCTAGAATTATAGCCACATAATTTTGAGGACCTTCATCATAAATGGATGTTGTACTTAGTCCAGTGCTTTCTCAGCATCTTATTGACAAGATCATGTGCTTTTTATTATTCTTTTTGTTAATGAGTTGTATATGAGTTTTTGTTGATGATAATATTAATTGATTTTCAGGTGTTGAACCTTTCTTGTTTCCCTGGGATAACTCGCATTTGATCATGGTATATTATCTTTCTAATGCATTGTTGAATACTATTTGCTAGGATTTTGTTGAGAATTTTTGCATCTGTATTCATTAGGGAGACTGGTCTATTGTTTTCCTTCTTCATGTTATCTTTGATTTTGGTACTACTGTTTTGTTGGTTTCATTGAATGTATTTGGTAGTATTTCTTCTTTCTCTATTTTTTGAAAGAGTTTTTGTAGGCTAGGTAGTAGTTTCTCTCTGAATATCTTTTAGAACTTTTTTCTATCTTATCCAGGGCTTTTATTTTGTGGGAGGGATTTTCTTACTGTTTCAATTTTGCTGCTTGAGATTGACGTATTTAGGCTTTCTGTGTCTTTATCCAGTTTTGGATGGATGTATGCTTCTAAAAATTTGTCCACCTCATCAAAGTTGTTGAACTTGTTTGCCTATAGATGTTCATAGTAACCTCTGATTATCCTCTGGATTTATGCTTTGTTGTAATTTTACCTCTTTCATTTAAGATTCTGCTTATTTGTGTTTTATTCCTTCTCTTTTTTTTGTGAGCCTCACTAGAGATTTATGTATTTTGTTTATATTTTCAAAGAATCAGTTTGTTATTTTGTTGATCTTTTCAATTGTCTTCTCTTTGTTTCAATTTCATTTATTTCTGCCTAAATTTTAATTATCTCCTTCCTTCTACTTGCTTTTGGGTTTTTCTGTTATTCTTTCTCAAGTTTTCTCAGATAGATTAGATTGTTTCTTTGGGTATTTTCTTGTTTCTTGATGTGGAACTGTATTGCTACATACGCTCTTCTTATTACTATCTTTGCAGCATCCCATATATTCTGTAAGGTTGCATCCTCATTATCATTCATCTTGAAATATTTTTTATTTCATCTGATTTCCACTCTTTTTCCAATAGTAATGTTGCCAGTCTAAATGAAATGGAAGGTTTCCTTTCCTTCTTTTCATGATTGATTTCTGATTTGATGCCTTTATTGTCAGAGAAAATCACTGGTATGATTTCAATATGATTGAATTTGATGATGCTGGTCATGTGGTCCAGTACATGATTGATCTTGGAGAATGATCCATGTACCCTTGAAAAATATGTGTATTTCTGCAGTGTCCTGTAGATGTCTATTAGGTCCAATTTCCTAGGTAGTTTTTTATGGTTACTGTGTCCATGTTTATTTTTTGTCTTGCTGATCTGTCTTTTGATGAGAGTGGGGTATTGAAGTCTCCTGCTACATATGTATTTTCTTTAATGTCTTTTTTTCAGAGTTGCTATTAATTGTTTGGTATATTTTGATGCTCCTTTATTTGGTGCATATATATTGATTGTGTTGTTTTTCTGGTGTATTGTCCCCTTGATCATTATATAGTGACTGTGTCTCTTATTACCATTTTTAGTCTGATATCTGCATTATCTGATATAAGTATGGCTGTACCTGCCTTTTGGGGTCCATTTGCTTGTAGGATTGTTTTCCAGCCTTTTGCTTTCAGTGTGTATCTTTAGTACTTAGATGTGTTTCCCGGGGGCAGCAGAAAGTTGGATTCTGTTTTTTAATCCATTCTACTATTCTGTTTCTTTCTATTGCTGAGTTTCATCCATTAACAAATTAGGGTGATTATTGATATATGGTAGTGCTTACTTGTCAATTTTTTCATCCCTTTTCTTTTTTGTGACTCAATTCATTTCCTTGTTCTATTCTCCTGGTTCATTCTTCCATTGGTTTTCATTTAAGGCTTCTTCTAGTATTGAAGGGGGGGACTTGATTATGGTGAATTTTTTGGAGGCTTTGTTTGTCTGAAAAGGACCATATTTCCCCCTCATATATGAAGAAGAACTTTGCAGGATAGAGTATCCTTGGCTGTCATTTCTTAATCTTGGAGTTTTTTGTGTACCTCACTCCATTGGCTTTCTACCCTAAGGATCTCTTCTGAGAAGTCTGAGGTGAGCTTAACAAGTTTTCCTTTAAAGGTTATCTGTTTTTTGTTGTCACTAACTTCATTATTTTTTTCTTGTCTTGAATTTGTGATATTTTAACCTTATGTATCTTACTGTAGTTTTTCTTTCATTATAGTATTTTGTTGTTCTTCCAGCTTCTTGTATGTCTATTTTCATTTCTTCAGGTTTGAAAAATTCTTTTAAATTATTTCTTCAAATGTTTTCTGAGTTTTTTTTTTTTGTGTGTGTGTGTTTCTGTTCTCCTCCAGTGATGTTTTTTACACTATTGTTGGTTTTTCTTAAGTTGTCTGATATTTCCTTGAGTGTATCTTCAATTCTTTTTCTTTACCTATCTCTTTGGTTTTTTTGTTTGTTCGTTTTTGTTTTTATTTTTCCTGCTTAGGCCTGAATCTTGTAGAATGCTTAACCTTCCTCTAGTTCTTCTATTCTTTGTTGTTGGCTTTTTCCTGAACTCTTTAACACCTCTATCGTTCTGTTAGCTTCCATCAATTTATTTTTTAAGGATTCATTATCATTTCTTAGTCCATTGATTGCGTTTTTCATCTCATTCTTTCCCTTTTCTGTCTTCTCCATTAAATCTTCCAGCATTTTTTATTATGACCGTTCTGAATTCTTTTTCTGTCAGATTGTAATATTGTTCTTCATCGATGTTGTTGGTTTCAGTGGGCTGACTTACTTTCTGAGGTGTGTTGTCTTAGACTCATTGGTTTGGTCATTGTGACTTTCCTTTTTCCTAAATTTTGCTTTTGGATTTGCTCTGCCCTTGGTGTGCTAGTACCACTGATGCCAGTGGGGCCTATTTCTTGGTGATACTGCTGGGTTATAGAAGTATTTGTCAGGTTCATGTGCTGCAGTGGTTGGTGGGCAAGGTACTCTATCTAGGCCTATGATATAGTATCACAAGTTTCCAACTCAAAGGTGGGATATTGTTGTTTCAGGGCTGCAGCTCAGTATGGACTGGAAAGTGCTGCTAGCTGAGTTGGTGGGGGAAGTCGTCCAGTGGCATGGTGCATGGAAGAGGGGCCTGGGTCTGTGCTCACCTACTTCTGGGTCTCCTGGTATGGTACACTGTAAGAGGAGTGTTCCCTGCTTGTTCAAGGATTGGGGTGCACACTGATTGAACATTTCAAATTTAGATGCAATAATATGATTTAGTTAAAAGAAAAGTAAGGAAAAAATGTTTCACAAAGTAACATCAAGTCAACATTTTGTAGTAAATCTGTGTGTATATCAATATACTATTAATTAACATATATGTGAAGTATGAGTGCCTTAATTCTTTCTTTCATATACTTTAATATTAATTCAATCAACAGTTTATTACTAGGCACCAAGAACTATCAGTGAATAAGAGAGATCAAGTCTCTCAGTTTAATTTATCTTTAGCTCAGGATGCAGATACAAAATCTTTAAAATAACTATGGGATGTGAAGTTCTGTGACAAGTGATATGAAGAGAATAACTTGGGGAGGCATATTTTTATATAAAGTAAAAATGATAAGTTCAGGTAACAGGCAATAAAGAAATCAAAATTAGGTAAAATAAATAATGAATGGGTAGGAAAGAGTCTAGAGAAATGCAAATATATGCGACTATGTGAATGCATTCAGAGAGTTCCACAAATTGGATTATCCTCATTTGGTATATTTCTAAGGGTATATCATTTATCTAAATACCATCTAAATTAATACATTGTGGCAAAGAAATTAAATATGCTCATTTGCTCAAGAATTTCTATTGTTGATCTGGGAACAAATAGTAAGCTCTTGCAGTTGCAGCTCTAACCTTGCCAATCACAGACTTCCTGTAAATGCACTGCAGTTATTTGGAACCTTTTCTCGGTTGGCGCTGGCATTCTTTTGCTAGATTACATTTATGCATTAGTACCATCTGTGCCTGCTGTACCTTCTGTGAGTTAGCCCTGGCCAAATGACTGGCATTTATCTGGAAGTAGAGAGAGAGAGAGAGAGGGAGAGAGGGAGGGAGGGAAGGAGGAAGGGGAGGCAAGAGAGACAGACAGAGAGAAAGAGAGAGAGAATCCTAAAGCAGTTATTTTACTATGTTGGCATAAGTGAAATTTAAGAAAGGAGACATATCTTTGAGCAGTAAGCATAAAATATTTACTACTGATATCTCTGACTTAAATATCTATTTAAAAAATTTCTTCATTTGCTTTGTGTGTGTGTGTGTAGCTATTGCTTTTAGCCTGTGATATACAAAATAATGAAGTACATCTGGAAATATTTTAAAATGAAAAAAATATGTACAATCTGAATATTTGAATATTTCTTTTATGAGAGTGGATATACATGAGTTTGACTTTATTGATTAGATTTAATCAGTTGCTTGAATTGGACTGAATTTTGGTCAATGTGGTAAAATGTAAACAAGTATATTATGATCACATATGGAGGATGGCATTATAGGGCACTTTGTTTATTCTGTTGGTTCTTTGTGAAGTGTATTGTTTTAAGTTATATGATATTGCAAATAGATCAACAACTTTCATGCATACTCCTAGCTAATGTAAAAGTGCTGCAATAGCATTGTAAGATATGTATAGTAATTATCTTTTCAATTGATGGTTTCATGTTCAAAAGTGGAATTGCTAGGTCATATGATATTATCATTTTCAGTTTAAGGTAAATCCAGAATCCTTTCCAAAATGACTGCCCCAGTTTACATTCCTGCCAACAAAATAATAGCATTCCAGAATCTCTCCAACACTTGTTATTGGGGATATTTTCAATATATGCTTTTTTCCTGGATGTGAAATAATATCTCACTGTGTTTTTGACCAGCAACTCCCTCATTAAAAGTGATAGTGAGTAGTTTTTAGTATGTCTGTTTGCCTCCTGGATATCTTCGTTGATGTATTGTTTGTTCAGAACTTCTGCCCAATTATTAATTTGGTTGTTTCATTTTATTTCTGAATTGAGCAAGTTTTTTGCACATCTTGGATGCTAACCACTTGTTGATTTGCTATGTATAAATATCCCATTTGGTGGATGTCTTTTAAAATATATTTGTATTATACTTCTCTCTGTTGAAGCTTTTAAATTTATGATAATCTCAGTTGCTTATTTTTGTTTTTATTTCCCATACCATGCAGATTGATGCTTCAAAAACATCTTTATCACTAATATCATGAAACTTAACTCCAGTGTTTTCTTCTATGTACTTATTGTTGCCAGTCTAAGGCTTTAATCCACTTTCATTTTTGTACATAAAGTGAGAGAGTAATCCAACATCATTCTTTTAACTTGTCGCCATCCAGTTTCCCCAGCAGAATTTGTTAAGGAGATGTATGGTCATGGCTCCTTCATCATGTATTAAATATTGATACGTATGTGCATTTGAGGATGTTCTATTGATCCATGTGTAATTTTAATTGCTGTTCCCTATGCAAACCTTTAGATGTAAGTTCCAATTTTTCTTTCTAAGCTTAAAATTAGATCTCTCTGTGTGCTTCAATATGGCAACTCTCTTTCTCCTCTTTTACGCATACTTTCTATGTGGGAGGTTGGCAGGTAGTTTGTAAGTATGGCCAGGGTGGAACTAAAACCTTCTGACTTCAATTTAGGCACTTGATAGCTCATGAGTAACTATTACTTTTATGGATAGGATTCGGACTTCTATGTTTGTTGAGCTAAATATTCTGGTTCACTAAAATCTCTCAAAAATGTATGCAAGAACATATGAATCATATAGATTACTAAGTCTTTAAAAAATGGATTAAAAATCTAACTCAATTACATTGTTGATTTATTCAACATATGTTAATCACTGTTAATTAAACAAACCCTGACAATCTGAAAGTTTTCCAAAGCCATTGTTTTGCATCAATTTAGAGAATATAGAACATTAATGTCATTATTAAAGGATACACTGATTTGTAGTGCTTTCTAAGATCACTTTTTTTAATCATTGCATTTTCCCCATAAAAGTGAAAGCAACAGCAAACAATTCTTCTAAATCTCTTTTTTTCCAAAGAACAGTCAAATGATGTTAGATTGTCTTCTGTCAGATTTTGCTTGTGCAATACTTACTTGTTCACTAACACCACCTTTGATAATACAGTTAAATGTAGAGATGGAAGTATTTCACTGATAGTACTCATCAGTTCCTGATTAATAATTTATTCACTGACTGCTTTGTAAATGTACAAATTTAGTATTGCTCAATAAGAAATAACCCCAAGTTACAAAAAGAGAAAGATTTTTTTTGTATAATCCTTTAATTATCTGGGAATTGATTTTGTCCAACCTAAGCAATGAGGTACCAGCTGTGGAAATTTCAAGTCCATAAAGTCAGTGTGATTACAGTAAAGCAATAACTTGTCTTTTAGTTCTAAGTCTCAATAATCTTCATGATTTGAAATTACTATAAAATATCTTCTGAACTAGTATTTGTGCCTGGAATTCAGATATGCTTCTTCTTATTTCCATATGCTCTGTTTTAAACATATGTCAGGTTGTATATTTAAAGCTAAAAGTACCAAAAAACCCACATAAAAATATGTTTTCTTCATTATCAAAGGCTTCAATGCCGTTGTCATTTGGGGAAAAAAAAGAAACAGTGAATATAATTTAAGTCTGTAAAACAGACTTTTAATAGAACCAAATAGAATGAACATCTGGCTTTCTTTTTGCAAGGTGCATTAGTGTTGTCAGAAGAAATTGAATAAAAATGCTCAGAGAGGTTCACCAATACAAGAATATTTTATTCATTCAGTCTTTTCTGAGTTCCAAATATAGATGTTGACTTTAATGAAAAAGCACAATGATACATATTTAGAATAACCAGTGTTTCAAAAACATGTCACCATATTTCATTGTGATCTGTTAGAGCCTTTCTGCACATGATGCTGGGAAACTCAATTGGAGAGTAACAGCCCAACACACCTTTGTATTGGTGCATGACTACATGCACCTTTGTTCTCTTTCAGTCAAAGAGTGATTTTCAAGTGACAAGGTTTGAAAATTTAATTTTCCTTGTCACATTAAAAAAAAGTATACAACAGACTAAATTAAAAATAAAACCAAGCTTTGTGGACACCAGATATTTTTACAGTTGCAAAAGGTACTTTCTTGTCATATTCTTTCATATTCCAGTCTCTGAGCAATGTTCTGTGCTCCAGTTTTATCCTAAAATTAATAATTTTTCTAATAGCTCACCAAAGGAAGAACAGAAAACATTACCTTTAAATTAAGAACATTCTCATTAAATTTTAGTAGGGTATAGTTACTGGAATTGACTTATTAGTTATGTTTCATTCATTTTAAGAATGTTGTCATTCTTTTTAACAACCCAAATCTTTATTTTGAGAGTTCAGTTTCAACAAAATCTTGAACTTTCACATTTTTCAGCAAATGCCATTAATTTTAAGAACATTTTAAAAATATGTGTTTTGGGAAATCTGCATGAATTGTGCTATATTGCTTTCAATATAATGGTGTTCAAAATTACTAAATATAGACTAATTCCTCCTTGATAGATGACTTGGTTGTTGAAATTTTTATTGAAACATGTAGAGATAGTTAGTCAGTGGGTTTGGTATACTACTTTTGTGAAGAAACATCATGTTTCTTACAATATTGATTTCCTAAACAGAGAATAGCAGAAGTATAAAGAAGAATAAATGATCTGAAAGTCAATTAATTAATGGGGCATTAATTTAATGTTTTACTACTTCACATGAATAGATGTGGTTTGGTTGCCAATAATGGCCTCTTCCTGCTTGTCAAAAAAATGTGTTGTATTTAGATCTAAGAAATAATGGAATTAGAATATACTTTTATCTCTATCTTTTTTTTTTGCTGATGGCATCCATTCTCTATTTAAAATTGACATCAAGTTCATTTCCTCTCTGATGCTTACTTGTTTCCTGGCTTAGAGTACTTTTATCCTGTAGTCCAGCCATTTCCCTGTTAGCCTACCATTCAGCAAAAACATAGGAAACAGGACTTCTGGGACTACTTGAATATGCTAAATAAATGAGGCAGATTTTTGCCCACGGAATGGTTGCTATTTCTTAGTTCAAGTCACTTAATAAAAACTAAAATATAGTTTTATAGTTATGTGGTTGTATGTTTACATAATTAAAACTTTGTATTTTATTTTATAACTTGTTAACCTTTATGTTGTTGAATAAAACTACTTCAATATTCAAATGACAATTGATATCAATATTAATTATATTTTAGAGACATAGCTACATAGATAAAATTTAATTTTCTAACCCCGTAGTTATTAATTAAGCAAACATTTTTAAGTACAAAACTGTAGGGTGAATACTGTCATAGGCATTTGCAAACCTTAGTAAAAATACCAACATGGAGGATACATTTCAAACAAATATTTAGATTAGTCTGTTAAAATTAGAGGAGTTGTTATAATGCTGAACAAATTTTGCTGTCTCCAGTTTATATTTTCTGTAGTAGGATAAATTATTAGGCTAATTTTATTTTTGCTTTAGAAAACTGTTTTGTCTTTCAAATTTTCTTTAAAATAGCATATTTTAAAATTGAAGTGACACTGGTTTACAGCACTGTATGAATTAGGAGTGAGGATCCACAGCTCTTCAGCTTTTACCACACTTACCTCAAAGGCACCCCTACAGCATGTTCTCCTGGTCTCCTCTCCACCTTGATTCCCATCCTTTCACCTTTCCCCTTAGTTGCGTCACTTCTGCAGCTAGACTTCTAAGGTATGTTTGGTTTAGTTTTGCTTGTCCTTTGTTTTATTTCTTTATTTTCAGCTTATGTGTGAAATCATCTGATGTTTGTCTTTCCCCTTCTGACTTACTCCACTTAACATAATTACCCTTCGTTGTATCTATGTTGAAATTGTCTCTTTATAGCCACGTCTGTATATTGTGCATTGATCTCTTTTCCATCTATCCATCCATCCATCCATCCATCCATCCATCCATCCATCCATCCATCCATCCATCCATCCATCCACTAACTATCCATCCATGTGCTAACACTAGACACACTAACTATCCATCCATGCATTAACACTAGACATAAAATTTGACTTGTGGTTAGACCTACACTCCAGTTTGCAGTAGTAGGATTTATGTAGAATAAATTACATATATAAAATCAAATGAAGATTAAATAACCAAATCCAGGCACTTTTTGGTTTTTTACTCTGAAATGTGTATCTTTCACTTATGAGCTCCTTGAACCAAGAAATAAACTGTTGTTGGTATATAGAGGTAATTTCATATACATGAATAAAGAGTATTATGAATATGTATATATGTTTGTAGCTGTATATACATGTTTAAACTTTGAATGTTTATTCTTTCTATGTTGGGGAGGTTAATTGTATCTCTAGAAATGGCTTACTATTTCTACAATTATTTTAAGATTCAGTCTTGTTAGCTGATCGAAATTGAGACTAACAACATCTGTATTAGTTAAGTGACAAAATTAATACATGTTTATTTTCTTTTCAAAGTTTGAGTAAGGAGTTCCCTTTAAAAGCTGTTGCATACTCATTAATCAGTGAAGTAACATCTGGGTCACAGTGACATCTATCTTCACAGTGAAAATACTTGTAAATATATTCTGATTTGTTTCTGTATACAAAAGCAGGGACAGTTTTCATGCTGTTCTCTGTCTAAATTTAATAAATGATTTAAGGTGCTACTTGGAGCTTTGTTCCATTTGTATAAATTTAGAATTGAGTGTAGTCATTAGTCATCTAGCAGTTTAGAATGTAGTATAACATGGTGAGTTCTAATCCACTTATGAGTCATAGGTAACTATATATCACTTTGTATCATATTAATCTAATAAATTTTCAAAATTGCATTCTGACTTTTAGAATTTGAATGTCTTTTTATTAGATATAAAATGACTAGCAATTGTTTAAATTTTTATACAAATATGATTAAAAATTAACTTAGACATAAATTTGTTATCTGAAAACTAAATACATACACCTATCACCTATTAGGATGGACCCTGGAATGAAATAACTGAACACTTGCTGTGTTGAAAGAAAATAGCATCACAATAACTAGTTTTCCAACAAATCCTAGGCTGATTTTTAATAAAAAATCTTTATTTATAATTTAGAAAACAATTTTTTAAAAATATATTTAAATAATTCATATATGTATATATTTCACAGCTTTGTAAACCCCAGGGGTCACCTACCACTTCCCCTCCCTAGCTCTCCTCACTCGTTGCCCACTCCCTGCCCGAGTTGTGTACTTTAGTTTGGTTGTTATCTTGTCTTGACTTTTCCTCCTGGTCTTTTGTTTGTTTTTTTTAAAGTCCCATAATTAGTGAAACCATTTAGTTTCTGTCTTGTTCTTTCTGACTTGTTTCTGCTAATGTGATTTCTTCTAGTTGTATCCATATTATCGTAAATTCATCAAATTTGTCATTTTTAATTGATAAGTGGTATACCATTCTGTATATATACCACATCTTTTTCATACAATCGTCTGTTTTGGGATATTTGAATTGTTTCCATGTCCTTGCAATTATAAATACAATATAAATGCAATAAACATCCAAGCACAGGTGTCCCTTTAAGTATAAGTATTGAGGTCTCTTTTGGGTATGTGGAGGACCCTTAAACTAATGAAAATGGAACTACCATTTGACCCAGCAATTGCTCTTTTGGGAATCTACCCAAAGGAGATCACAACACTTATACATAGAAAACAATTTTAATTGCCCTTGAAAGTGAAATTTTCAAAACTGAATATTTATTAAGTATTTAAATTGATAATAGCCTTAAAATGTTAATTTTAAATGCTTATAGTGAAAATTTTCAACACTTATCTTTGAAAGACCTTGTTAGATATTTGTTCCTCATCTCAAATTAGTTGTCTAACAAAGGACCCAACGAATCTTAGATACTTTTGAAAGTACAATCAGCTAATGAAACAGCTAAGAAAATCTATATGTATTAAATCAAGCTAAATTTATCAACATATTTTAATTATTAATATTTTGACTGGTATAGCATAAACTGTTTAGTCATCCCCAAATGAGGGTTTAATTCTTAGAAACTTAGTTGGATTTAAGTCATTGTGTGTGTAGCATCATTACGTATTAGGAAAATCTTTTAGCAAAGGTTTTTCAGTGCTAGTAATGTGTAAATATTAAGGATTTCTTTTTAAATGTGTCATAAACATGATAAGCAAATTATCTCAATGACTAATATTCTAGGAATAAATTAATAAATTGCAGCTAAAACTTTTTGTTCTACTGAAGCTTCTTTAGAAACACTCTAGTGAAAACTAGTATTTTCTTGCTGCATCCTTCCATGCTGAATAACTCAATTTATTCTTTTTCTCACCTTAATTTGGACTTTCTGACATGTTCCTAAATGCTTAATTCAAATATAGATTGTCTTCTTAGTTAGGCATTGACATATTTTTTAGGTTCTTAATTCTGATATTGTCTGTTGAGTGTGAACTTTATGTGTGTGGGAAGGGTAGGTGAGAGGGTGGGTATAGGTACATGTGAATCTTAAGAACTTTGAAATGTATATTACTCTTCATCTTAGCTCAGTCTTCTGTGAAAGGCATGAAAAAGGACCCAAATGTTAATATTGTTTGATTAGTATCTTTGCTTTTTTGAAAAGAAGAGTTATAACAACTCCCCACTACAGGATGTTACATGGAAAGGTCTGGTTACTCTCTTCCTTCATCATCCACTTCTTCCATTGTTTAATTCATACCAGCTACATTGTCTACATTACTTTTCTGCAAATTTTCCAAAGATTTCACTGCATTGCCTTTGTGCTGTTGGCTTACCTACCAGAGTTAGTCATCACCAGATAGTTGCACTTTCATTGACTTCCTTTGAATCTAAAAACTTTTTCATAAAACTATAATCTCCAACACACTCATATGTAGTGGTACTCTACATCCCTCTCTCTGACTCAGGTTCACCTTTTTCTTTTGCCATGCATTATTCATCAGTAGTGTTGTGTACATTTTAATGAAATGCAGTAGTTATTCTATTGGTGATGCTAAGATAGGTGAGAGAAAACAGGTGATATGAGCTTATTTTGTCATTTTGTTTATATTTTTTTACATCACCCAAATTAGATTTTGATAAATTTCTTTGATTTTGGCATAATAAATACCCAATTCATCTTTGACATATTTTTTATTTCCATCAAAAACTGGAATAAATTATTTAATCCCTAGGTACTCTAGATGATTTTAATGAAATTGGTATCTGAAGAGTACATTTTGGATACTCAGGTGTTAATTTTTATATAGTTGTCATTGCTTCTAAGCATTTTGTATAGGTATAGCTAGAAAATTTGATTTTTTGGGAAAAAACAATTTATAGTAAATTTTCAATTTTAATTTAGTTAAAATATATTGCTGATGTTTTTTAAATTCATTGTATCATTTTTCTCTTACATGAAAACCTTAGTTTTAGCAATATCAAAGTACTTATTTGTTTTTTCCTATTATACCTTAGATACAAATTAATGATAAAGTAGAACTAGTAGAAATTAAGGCTGATGAATAAAACAAAACATATATTTGGTGCTGTATTTTTCCTTTAGATTATCTGCTGGCTGTTGCTTAACAAAATATTTTATCAACACTTGAAATAATTTCATTCTGGATATGATTTTGTATATATTTGTTTTCACTTACTTCTAGTTGTTATATCTACTGCATTTGATTTCTGTTTATTCAGTCTACTCCTTGTTCTTTTATTTCTTCTTTTTTATCCCACCCTTGGATTAAGTATTTTTTAATTGAATTTAGTATTTTTATCAATTCTACTCTTTGATACATTAGCTATTTTTCAATGTTTTCCAGTGGTTGCTCTGTAAACCACAAATAATATTAGCTTAGGAACAGTATACACATTTTCTAATGACCTTGTTTTCATTCCACCATCCAAATTTGCATGTTTTTGTTTAATGTTTTTACTTGTTCATACATTAAAAATCCAAATATGTATTATTTTTGCTCTGTGTTATAAAGAAAAAAAATTGAATTTTGATTTTTTCTTTATTCACATATCTAATGTTCTATTTCTCTTTTTTTTCTTTTGTTGATCTGAGCATCAAGCTTATGTGATTTCTTTCAATTTTAGGACCTTTTAGTGCATGTTTTTGAAATATAATGCAAATAAGTTATATCAAACTTTGTGTGAAGATATTTTTATTTGCTTTTAGTTTAGAAAGACATTTTCCTCTGTATATAGAAATTTAGGTTGACATTTCCCTTCTACTTAGTAGTTCAGAGATTTCCATTGTCTTTCATGCTCCATTGCTCTGACAAAAAGTTGACTGTCATGATTATATATTTTCTCTGTGAATGATACCAGTTGTGGAGGGTAAGGTACAGATGTATACTGTTCACATAGTCATTGATTTTCCTGACTTTTACTACATGTTACTTGACATGGTTTTCTATTTATCTATACTGCTTGATAAATGTTTTTTTGATCCATACATTTATATCTTTCATCAGTTCTAAGAAGTTCTCACCATTTCATTTGCATTTTTTCTTCTGCTACGTTATATTGCCTCTCCTTCTCTGAGACAAATTGCTCTTATGACATATCATCAGATATTATTCCACAGAGTCTCTTTTATTTTTTCACTTTCTTTTTCAATTGGATAACTGTTTCCTCATTTCAGTTCAGTGAGTCTCGATTCTGTTCTAATATAATTTTACATGATTCAAAACCATTATTCCCTTTCTACTATCTACTTTTTAATTTTTTTCTTATTTATAATTTACATGTCTACTGAAATTCATATATTTATACATGTTATCTACCACTTGTACTAGAACTTTAAACATGTATGTCATAGTTATTTTAAAGGCCTTGTCTACTAACTATGGGTTTGCCTATATTGAATGTATTTTATTTTGATTATGAGTCTTATTTTTTGGCCTCTTTGTATGTATCATAATTTATGTTTAATGCTGGGCATCATACATAAAAAGATGTGACTAACCAAGATAGTATTTATCTCTAGAAGATAAATATTGTTATACTGCTAATCTGTAATTCAACTGGATCCCAGTTTGACACAGTTATTCCTGATTACCTGCTGACCTCAAAAGGTATGACAATGGGATCAAAACTTTCCTTAAACTGAGCTCCCTCTATGCTTTATAGCCCAGCTCTGGCCATTTGGATTTTAGGGACGTTTCTTTACTTTCCAATTAGCACCTGCCACTACCATTTTCTGTGCCTTGAGAAACAGTTTCCATATTTATCCATTGCCTACAATGTTGAGGGCCAGTGTCTTGCACTACAAGAAGATGCTACAAGTCTTCAAGGGATTTTTTTCCCTCTGTTTTGTTCCCAGGTTTTAATAGATAGCTGTTTTATGATTCCGGAAAGCTCTGTGTCTATCAGGACTGTTTTTCTAATTCCTCTTACAATGTCCTAAATCTTAGATGAGCTGTTTCCTTTTTTTCTTAGGAAAATCCATTTATGTCTTTTAACCTGTCTGCTGCCTCTCTCCCAGCCTTCCACTGACTACTTCCTTGTTTTCAAAGAAAACTTAATATAATGGGAAATCTCACCCAGATTTTCTGCTCTGTCTTAAGCTTTAAATAGTATCTTACTTTGCACTTAGTGAATATATTTTAGTATATAGTGATTTTTATTAATTATAGTGACTATTACACAAATTTTTTGAAAATTAAGTATTTACATGGTTTATTTTAATATTATATAATAAGACCTATAAAATATATGTTTTATATCCTCATCGACTCTACTATTCATAGTCCTTCTGCCTGCCTATAGCTAATTGCATTTTTTCTCCTAAAAATAAAAGTACGCTAATTCCAGAATATTTTCCTTCTTTGTACCTTAAAATATAGTCCAGTATGCATTCTCTATACACTGTGATGTTCTCTCTTAATAAATCCTGATCATCATTCCACAATGCTGTATATATTCTCATCATTCTTCTAACATTGCATATTTATATATACAACATACATTGTACATTTTGACATTGTGTATATTGTATTATTTATGTTCCATTATTTGTCTATATTTAATAATCTTGCCCATAAAATGATGGATCTGACTTACTTCCAGTTTTTAATACCAAGTCATATAATATGTATTTACAAAATTTATTTTTCTATAGCATTAGATTTCATATTTAAACAGTTATTTTTGTTTTGGTTTAAAACCCCAGATTTAATCAGCACTCTAACTGAGGTTAAAAGATGTAATATTTCCTATACCACCTGTGTTTTGTCCCAAAGAACTAACCAACTAAATAGACATGCAGTATTCTGTCCTATTTGTTCTAATGTTATATATACATCTCTTTGGGGCATATACTTCATATTATTATTTATTATGAGACTCAAGAAAATGAATTACAAGTTATGATTTCTGGAGAAATGAGTTCAATCATAAAAGCAATAGGGAGTGTATTTCATGTCTTAATTTATAAAATGAGACATTTCATTAACTGCCAACTATGTGAAACCTCATTAAAAATTAAGAGATATAGGTATTCACAAAAATAAATATTAACTAAACAGTGATTAAAATTTTGCATATACCTTAACAGAATGGGGGAAAAAAATGAAAATTGAAGGTAAATTTGTCAGATAAACTCAGCTCTTCCCTTAATGACATCCACTGAATATCCATGTGGGGTGCATTATTCATTTTAAAATGGGATATTTATACATTGATTTCCATAGAAAAGAATATATGAAATGTATATTTCAGGTCAAAATCTTGCAGTTTTGAGTAGAAAATGGCATAGATTTGTATATGTCTGTCTACATATCCATAGCTATATAGGTAGATATATAGAGAGAAAAATGTGTATTTAAATATATATATATGTTTAAATTTCTATATATATGTATATCTAGATCTCTCTCCATGCATATATACATATATCTCTTCTTTCTCTGTCTCTGAATCCCTCTCTCATGTGTGTGCATGTAAATGATAGTATGTACCTTCTCTTCTATCTTGTTCTTCCAAAGAACCTATTGTGTCTCAAACCAGCATTCTTTCCTGAGATTCATGTTTTTCAGGACCTCTTGAATTGTCTTGTGAGATTTCTATGTGTACCTGTGCTTTATATACAATTTAAAATTTGAGTCACGACTTACTGTTGCACAAAGCATGAAGGTTTGTAAACTCTTTTTAGAGGTGGAGCTATAAATAAATCAGCTATCTGTGTTTGAAAAGTCTAAACTAAAGTACAGTTGTATGCTTCAGCTTGTCAATGGATATTTATGAGGTGAGCATAATACTCTAACAGCTATAGCAGTGAAATATATCCTGTGCAGATAGCTGTAAAGGAGCTCACAAATGTTAATGTCAGCAGAATTTTAATGCTCAGGAGATGGGAATCATGACACTACCTCTGGTTAATGTTACTCTTCCTGGCCATCATGAAAATGAATGGGTAAAATCAGTTTTCAGATATTGCAGCAGAGTTGGGGATCTGTGTACTTAACACTGGTTAAGAAATTCCTGTTGTGTTGTTTTCAACTCTTCCTAAGTTAATTGAAGAGAATTAATGTGGTACCAGACATTTTAATTTCAAATAATAACTCCATGTTTCTGCTTATTTGGACTATAAGCAAAGATATTGTCAACAAGAATTTCAAGAGACATACTAGTGAATTTCTTATTTAATAGGCCTAAAAAAATTATAGCCTAAAAAGAAAACACTTAATTGAAATTAAAATTAATAGATCTTAATTATGAATTGAGCTTTTATTATGATAACATTTTATTGGTGATTAATCCTCTGTACAATCTGTTTTATCTAATACTGAGGGAGAGTGAATGAAATATTAAAGCCTTGACTCAGAATTATGTTCTGAGAGATGAATTGAGATGATAATACATTTATAATTTATTTAGAGTAATATACTTTTTTTATCCTTAGCAGACAAAAAAAAATGAAATGAAAATTTTCCATCTTTAGAACTTTTCAATTTATTCTTTTAGAAAAACTTCTGGGATTATATGAAAAAAAAAGCATAGTCTCAACATGCTTGTATATACAAATCTCATGTTTATATTAATCATTTAACTTAGTTCAGATTAAGTTAAAAAAAAACCATTACCTGACATTAACTATCAGTAGAGAACTTCATTAGGTCCTACCAGATTAAGAAAAGGCAACACATAAGAGAAGTAAATGAAACATACTTTTTCTTTATGATAGAGTGACTTATAAGGCATGATAGATACCACATTCAAATTGATTGTATTGATGGTCTAAATAGCATGGAAAGTACTTAAAGCATAACAACAGTGTACTTCTATTTGTCCTTTATTTGGATATATTATTAGAGAATTATTTTATTTTTATTTGTTATTACAGTAACATTGTATTTAATGTTATATAGGTTTTCATTGTTCATCATTGAGTATCAGCATGTGTGTAAGCTATATTCATTTCACTGCTGTAAATCCAATTCTATCTTTTACTTTTAAACTTTAGAAAATTATTAGACAAAAGATGATTTTATTTATTTTTGGCTGATTAAGCAAAAAGTAAATGATACAAGATTTTTATGATTTCTATTGTTTTCATTTTTTCTGAAATATTCAAATTTATTGAGCAATCAGTATACTGAGAAAAAGAGACAAAAATTCTGTTTTTATGTTCTAAGTTTTCTTCTCAAACAATGTGTATTGTTACTTTACAGCATTACATATATTGATATTTAAGATACTCTATTGTTCACATTTAGAGTAAAATAGTAAGTTTTAAAATATGAAATTAGTAAGTTTTAAAATATGAAATTAAGAAGCAGATAATACAAAAAATAGAAAAACCGCAGTAGGGTGTTAATCCTGACTGTATGCTAGAAAATAGTGTGTTAGCTTTTGACCTATGGAGGGACTTGGACACAATTTGTGTAGAAGTGCCAATCAAGGAGAGGGAAGGGGAATCTTTACTATTTATCAGAAATTTTGTTTTCAAATAATTCTTAGATTATTTACAATTATATATAAAACAATGTGACCCCAGTCTTCATTGAACAGCTGAGAATATGAAATGGTATGAAATGGTGTCAACAATAGTAAATGAGATGGTCAAAAAATCTCTTATGAAATAGAATAGTAAAAATAGTATATATATTCTCTACCTCTGTGACTCCTTATCCTCAACCTCTTACTACCTCTTAAATGCATTCCTCAAGTGCACATTTGTGAAGTGTCAGTTTTACAGCATAGGCATAAGAGTGTATGAAGGAATGCTTTCATTTTAATTCATTGCAGAAAGAAACATATAAGGTATTGTCTCTGGTATTTTATTGTTAAGATAATAATGCTATATTTTAAATAGAAATAATTTTTTCTATTTTTCATACTGCTTTTTCACCAGAATTTTACCATACCATTGTGTCAGTAAACTTGCCATAAAAAAGAGTGAATGAGCCATCATGCTATAACCCAAGAGCAAAATTTCTTATGATTTTACATCTCATCTTAACACTGATCTGGTGTTCACTTACTAGATCATAATAGGACAACAAGATGTTCTGGTGCTTTTACATATAGTTTTAATACAAATTTGTTTATTTTCTAGGGTCGGTGCATAAATTTCTCCCGAGTACCATCTCAGTAAAAGGAAAGCAGAAAAATCAAAAAGTATGATGATTGTCCATTTCACACTGCAATTTCAAATCCAACAGAAAAAAAGCAAGTGTACTTCAGAAGTTTTGGGAAAAGCAGCTTTATTCTTACCAGTCAGGAAATGTTTTCTCTGCCTTCTGCTTTGCTTGCACCAAACATTTCCAAACACTTGTTCTGCCACCTACATGGGAGTTGATGAAACCCAGTGGTAATTCATGATCCATGCCATTGAAAAGAAAGAAGAATGTAAGCTACATGCCATGGTTTATACAGAAAGTTAGTTTGAATGTATAGAAAGGAAAAAAAAATAAAGATGGAGAGCATGAAGATAACATCAAAATGGGGCCCACAAAACAACTAGCCATAATGGATTGTTCATGGATAAAGGAGTGTTTACCTTGAAAACATGGCCCCTGTGTTTTCACATGGTAAGATTGGTAGCCACAGGCCAAGTATGAGATTTCCCACCAGGCTAAATAGATAAAGGAGTCCATTGCCTTATAACTATGTCAGACTGCAAAAATCCTTCACAGTGTGCCTTACTGGAAGCTTTTGACTGTAAAATTTTGTCATTGTAACACTGAAAAGTGCACACTCATGACAAAATGTTGACAAGATGCCTCAAGATATTGGTGGCAAGCACAATTTTGCCCTTTAGTTTTTTTGAAGACACCTTTCTTTCATTATGCACTCGGGAAAAGAAGAAAATTAATGGAGCGTTATTCCTCTGGAAGATATCCTCTAACTAGATATCTTGAATGGAGCTTAAGGGACTCATGATTTGAGAACTTGTCCCTGCAACTGGTAGATTTACCCTTCTTTCTATGTTTATGATGTACTAGTGCATAAAGCATTAATATCTGTAAACATACCTAGGAGTTTGTTTTATTTTAATTTAAAGGAAGCAGCAAAGCTTCCACTCAGGGTTTTTTCTTGCTCCAAGTCTCCAAGGGCTCTTCAGCGTCACAAGCCAGCAACTCTCTTTGCATGAAAATTTCAAAGTTTAATTAATATAATTAAAGGCAACAGCAAGCAGCAGCCTGTGAAGATTTTGCTCATCTTTTTTATGCCTTTTGACATTGAATGACCTATTACTGTATGCGCATTACTTGGGCTTTGAGGGGCACCCTACCTTGGTTATGATTCGGTAGAGAAAAAAAGACTTCTCATAGATTTATAAATCAAACTTTAAGGAGAGTTGGTCACCACAAAACATTGAAATTGTATGTAGTATCATTTTTAGAAAAACTACCACGTCACGTCGACGATGCCAAATTATGTTAGTGTGAGCAGAAACACCGTGGGGGAGGAAGAAGGCAGCAGCTGAAGAAAAAGGCTCAAATGATCTAGTCACTTTCGATACTGTACTTCAGATGCGAAATGGATATTCGTCTCGAAACCTGACAAAGCGCGCCTGCTTTGATGTGAACTGGTATAGACAATGACCAGTGGCTGGGTCAGTGGGATGTCTCTCTGCGAGCACAAAGGCTTATCAAATGACACTAAAAATAAGTTCAACAACCATCACGTTGGAAGGGAGTAGGCGAACATTTCATGTTTGGCGGGCATCTAAGCGCACAAGATGGAAAGAGTGATTTGGAGCATCTCAACATAATTACCCCCATTGTGCTCTTAATGGAAATTTCAAAGGATGGGAGTGATTCTGTTGGTTGGTGTCCATACTTATGACACTGCTCCCCCCGCCCCCCAACACACACACAAACTCTAGCTCAGATCTTTTGCTGAAATTTATTTATGTCACTGACTGGCTGGATCCAAAGTCATGTGTTTTATATTCATAAATAAAATTTTACCCATGTCTGTACTACCATTTCCTTTATTCCCACATGAACTCAAGCCTTGTTTGGTTGAATGTATAATTGTCCTGGTTAGTTTCAGCAATAGACTTATATTTAGTTCCAAAAATCCCTTATGTTCACAAATTATCCTATTGGCAGTAATGATCCATTTGTGCAAGTGTGATGTGGAAGCTTGAGTTACACCCAATGTGTCTTTTTGTAGCCCTTTTAGGATAGGTCTCATTGCCATTTTCTTAAATTGATAATTTATTTCTTATCAGTGCACCCTGATAAATGGTATTTAAGAACATACCTTGAATTTACTAATATCACATGACATTTATATGGCACTTATATTTAGGAAAACTAGCAGTGTAATTAGTCCTTTGCTCCTAAATTCCAAAATAGCTTTCTCTGAATTATAATGGAAATGGTTTCCTGTTGTAATACCACTGTGAGGAGTTCTCAATGAAGAGGGAGAAGCAGCGGTCTCTACATAACCTAAACACCTCTCATTCATCCAGTTCAAAGACAGATTGAATTTAATTGCACTTAAAGATTTAAACCAGATCTGTTTTATGCTTTTGTTCAATTTTATCAGCTACCAAATAAGAAATTTTTTCTTATGAACATTGTTTTCTCACAAAAGAACTAAATTTAAAATCTCTATACCTTTTAACTCAAAAGATATAGGAATAAAGACACTTCTGTAAATTTAATGACAATTCATTTAATATAGAGAAATAATTCTAGTTGAATTTTCTGGACATAACGTCAGTCAGGATCTCTCTGTGTATAATAAGTCTTGTGCAACACATAATCCATTTGTGTTGCATAAGGTTGCAAAAACAATTAAGTGGGAAATGACTCCTAACTTATGTGTCTACTCTGCTTAGAAAGAAAGTTTTGAAGGCATCTATATATATTTCATAACAATGTCTGTTCTTTATGGATTCGATCCATAAATATTTATCTATCTGAAAACTTTGATACTTGGAATGTTTTCCTTAAAGCATTTGGTGCTCCAAGAAAAAACATTTGGTGCTAAGAGTTGCAGCATTGATGCCTTTCCCCAAGTTAATTCTATTTTAAAAATTTATATTTCCTTCCCAATGAGATGCAGAGTAAAATTTGAGACCCTCCATTAACTAGGAGCAGCATCTGTCATCTATGGATAATTACTATTTTGACAAGAATATATAAGGTTTAAAGCTCCTATATTTCCAATTGTAGAGAAAAAGTGGTTTGTTTATATTTCCTTTGAATTTTATTTTATCCACTTAAAACCATAAATTATCCAGTATTTGTTTTTCTAATAAATCCTACTGTGTGTAAAATCTGGGTGTTTCTGTGAGCTTAACTTTATAATCTAATGCCATTAACCATTGTCTACTGCTCAGAGGCAATTTATTTATTTTTAAAATTAATCTATATTATGGCAAACAAGATGTCTGAAATGTTTTTAATTGATATGTTTATATATATATTTAAATTTAAGAGGGGAAATACAATGTAATCATGTTTACAAATTTTATAAAGCACTATAGTTTCCTCCATTGCCAAGCCTTGTAGTTAACTTTTGCTACAATTCGTACAGCATCATATAATTTTTAGAAAGTTTGTACTTTCTTGCTACTAGTAGATCTTGGTGTGTAATTGTGCACAGGGGAGAAATATATACACTCTTATTTTAATATGAAAGGGAATCAGAAGAATTCTTGTACATCTGTTTTAAGTGTAAGAAAGAAAAACTGCAGGTGAAGCTTGAAAGAGTTGCTATTTGCAGGTAATGAAGTGAGTGCAGCTGTCGATTCTTTTCTTGGAATTAGATGAAAATTTTGCTTGGTGAATTTCTTTGGCCTATTTCCGACAACACTTTAATTTGGTTTATTTCTGTACTTACTAGGATCTAATTCAGTAAATTTGATAAGATAAAGAAAAAACTTTTAACTCATATAGCAGCCCTGTGCTGTTTTCTTAAATGTGCTTTATTTTTGTGCTTGTGTGCCAAAAGAAAATGCTGATAAGAGAGTACACAGAATAATATGCAAATTTATCTTAAAATGTGCTTGTTCAGAATGCTTTGCAAGAACTATATTAAGGTAAAGTATGTTGTGTGTGGGGGGGGTGGAAGGAGAGAGAACTAAGAGAGTGAGAGATTTACATTGACTCAGTGTCATGAACTACAAATTTTCTTGATTAGTAACCAGTTGATGGACATCCTGGCCCATAGACCTAATCACAATCAGCTTGCTGAAATTGAACTGATCACCTTCTCAATCACAAACTGGAGATGTACTAGAAAGGTCTATTGTTCCTGCCAACTCTGACAACACCTCTGTGACTATAGTCATATTGCATGTTTTTGAATATATTTCTCATATTTCTATGAGAATATATAGAATGTATTTGAATGTATTTCTCATATTTCTAAGGACTGAATTTATTTCTACAAATAAATTTATAAATAAAGACTATGGAACTATCAGTTCTATAAACTGCCACTTAATTTTAAAAGACATTGACCATGGTTTATAATTTGGTAATTTAGTCACAATAGAATTAATTTCTCAGCAGTTTCTTAGAATTTATTGAAGAGGCAAATGATAACAAGGCTTTATCTGATGATAATGCTCAACACATGAGTAAAATATCGGGTGAGATACCATTGCATTTTACTTTGATTTTGCAGCCTTAGCAAATATATCAAAGGTCTATAGAAGATGTACGGAAATTATTATGGAATTTACGCTACTAGTTTTAATGTTTTAGGTAAATTATACACCTCATAAAGTTATTTATTAAACTCTTCTTTCTTAGTCACAATGGGGGGGATCATAATTGACAATAGTTGTGCTTGTTTCCCATGGCAAATATTCAATGGGAACATTTTATTGAATAATTTAAACAACCTACTTAGTATTTGTAGCTTGTTAGAATTATTAGCCTTTCAAAATATCTTATAGAAAAAACTGTCAAAGATTTCAAAGAAAGAACCTTTAAGATTATTGCCTAATTACTGTAAAATTATTTATATCTTAGATAAATTGTATTTACATGATTGTAAATGTCAATGGATAATCCAAAATTAATTGAAAAGTTATCAAACAACTTTTAATTAGACTTCACTTTGATTAGAAACAAACATTAATTTGATCTTCTAGAATGTAGACTATCAAAAATAGACATTGCCTTTATGAATTAAAGGTAATATGATTTTAAACAATTTAGTTCCAAGATAAAGTAACCAAGAACTTCTGAAGTCATAGATAATAGAAAAAGAAATTGTTAATCTTGCTAAATTAGAAGTAAATCTAAGCCTCTCAGCATGCTTTTGTATTACACCATCTGAGTTGTGTAAGTAATTGGGGAAAGAAAAACTCACAATATAAAATTAAGATTGACTAGTTCTAGCAGATGACACCTGTAAATAGAATTTTTACTAGTTAAAATTCTGATGTGAAATGAGACTATTAGCACACTGAAGTTTTTCTTTGAGTTCTTTTTTTAACATTCTCTAATTCTAAAAGTCTCTGTTAATTAAACAGAGCAATGACAGACCATCATCTTCTTTAAATACTTTGTGTGAGGCTGTCACATGGAAAGAAAGATTATATTTTAAACAATATGTTCAAGTGTAAAATTTTTTCAACAAATTCTTAATGTTTTAAAAAATGGAAACTTTTAGGACTGTTGTAATTCATATCTTGGAATTTTTCAAAGGTATCACAGACTATATTCTAACATGGAATTTTTAGTGTACTTTTGTGTATTTATAATATTAACATATGATACAACACTAAATATAATTGCATTAACCATCCTTCAGCATCTCAGTATTATGGTCACCATCTAGAAAGCACTGTAATGATTTTTATATCAATGATTTAAAAGTTCTAATTAAAAATTATGTAGAATGTGATTCCAAAGTTGTAAAATCAATTAAGCTAACAGTAACACCAGGATACTCAAGTTATTGCTTTAAAATCATGGGTAAAATTGTTTTAAAAATATTTTCTGCAACTTTTCAAAAATCAATCCAATAGAGCTCAATCCCAAGTTATTACTGTATAGGTTTATAATTTCTTTTTAGTATCAATTAAAATGAAAATATAGACATGCTGATATAACATATTACTACAAATAATCAATTAAAATAACACAAATTCTTTTACAGGTCTGAAGGTCAGAAGGCCAAAATCAGTTTCATTTAGCTAAAAAGTTATGAATTAAGTGGGGTTATTTCCTTCTGGAAGTTCTGAAAGGAGCTTCAAGTGACTGCCCACATTCCTTGGCTTGTAGGTCCTTCTAATTTCCAAGTGCATCATTCCAATCCTAGCTTCAGTCATCACATAATCTTTTCTCATACTGATCACCTTCCTCCATCTTAGAAATACCACCATGATTATAGTTGAGCCATCTGGGTAATCCTAGCTAATCTTAACTCAAAACCCTTCACATACCTGTAACTGCAGAGTTTTACCATATAAGGTGATAATCATAAGTTCTAGAGATTAAAACATAAACATCCTGGGGTAGGGGGAGCAACAATGAGTTTATAATAATTTTCCCTTCATTAATTATTTGATAGTATATAAAAATCTTTATGTGGAATTTAAACATCATATAGAAATATAATATTTCTCCATTAGATTCTTGTGTGCCCAAATGATTTAGATCTTGTCATCACACAAATGGTTTTGTTTTTGGAGTAATTCCATTGACCCCTAATCTACAGTTTCATATTTGATATTTTTGTCAGAAAAAGAAAACTGCCAGGGAATAAAATCTTGGAAGATTTCTACCAGATGATAAGCTTCACACAAGCCTGAGAAACATATGGGCAGATTTTGTTGCCTCTGGAGCATTTACCTGGCCCATCTGTATAAACCCAGAAGTTAACCCAATTACTTCTGCTGTCATGTTGAAAATGTATGTAGAAGGGACTTAAATATCATTAGAGACAAAGAACAAAGATAAGTTGATATTCTAATATTTGTATCAGCAGTAGACATATAATCTTGATTAGCATTTTCTAAATTATTGCATTAGCTATTTTGTGCTAAATCCTGTGTTCAGGTTTGACAAACTGCATTTACATATTATTGATTCCAATTTTACCTCTCAGATATGAGGTTACACATACATGGTATTAATCATACTGCCTGAATTCATTATACATGTTGCTCCAGAATATACATTCCACAACAGAAAATTCAACAAATAATCACTGAATGATTACTGATGGTTAGGTAATATATGGCTCTCAGTGATTAATGCACTAGTCACTGATGAGCTGAGACTGCATTCTAGTGTAGAGAAATATACATTAAGTAAATGAATAAATACATAAATAAACACCAAACTATTGTTGTTACACATAACAAGGGGATTTAACCAGGCCTTGGATTTCAGAGAAGAAATGGAAGAAGAAAGGTCTTGGAAGGATATAGAAGGGAAAGGGAAATGGAAAAAAGACTGTTGTAAGCAATGAAAAGTAGTTCCCCAGGATTAATTGGAACCAAGGCTATCTTCAAGTACTAAGAGTTATAAATTACAGGTTGAAGAATCTGAGTGAAAAAGATGAGTCAGAGTGCAGAACCATGTTTATGACTTTTGATTGTTTCTTCGGGATGAAAAGAAGTTGTTCAACAAATGTTTGCAGGTCTAAAGGTGAAAAACAATATTATTAGATTGACATTTGGAAACATAGATTAGAGAGCAAGCATAAAAAAGTGCAACACATATTATTCAGCATTCTCCTCAAATATCTCACTGCACATTGTCTGTATTTTTGGAACTTGCCATAATTCAAATTCTTTTTGAATAATGTGAATACGTGCTTTCTACTACATCATTTAAGATCTCATCCCCTAAGTTCTAAACAGGTTTACAGTTCTGTTTACAGTTAGAACTAGTCATTTTTGCTTCATGCTTGTATCTTTTTCTATTGCTGTTAAGAACTCAAAAAGGAGTACTACTTTGAATAATTTTGTGATAAAATACAGTCTTCCCTCTATCTTTTGAGGCTGCTCACTCCTTTGTTTAGAACTCTGGGGTCTGATGTCTACCTGACTCTCTTGGAGCAACTTTAAATTCTTCAGTCTTCCCCACATAAGGAAGAGGAAACCTGCTAATTCCAGTACAACCAGTTTTACAGTATCAGGAAATTCTGACCAGAGTAACCAATAAATGCATATTAGGATATCATCCCTGTTAAATTATTGTGGATTTTGGGACCTTCTGCTACAACTGAGGCAAAAGGGGCCATTTTAATGCTATGCTCTAATTTATTAAAAAGACACTGCTCTGTGTGTTGGTGAAACAGTCTTGAAGAGGGATGTGATCTCTGCTTCCTTGGATTTTTTTACCTTAAAATGAGGAAACAAAAACAATGAGATTTCCAGAAGTTCTCATAAAGTGTTAAGTATCAAATGCAATATAGAATATTTAATATAAATATTAATATTTATTAATATAAATATTAATATTTAATATAAAAAGTTAAGAAAATTAAGGGAAAAATTTTTAAAAAAAACACTGAGTAGGGAAGGATTTATGCTTGAAGTGGTAAGGTAACATCTCTCTTGAGGGTTAATGATTCCAGGAAGAGTGTAGGGTAAATGAGTTGACCCAGGCTTTTTCTTCCACTAGCCACTGTGACCAGTACTTATAGTATTGTGCCCTCCCCATGATTTTACAGACCTGGGTCCAGTGGGTGTGCACATGTGTGAGTAGATACATCCAGGCCTACAAAGAGCAGATAGAGGCAGTGTCACCCAGAAAGGGAAGCATGGAGGAGGAGAAAGGCGAGGATGACAGAATGTGAAAACACCAGACAGAGACAATCCCAGAGGGTCTTTCCCACCTTTCAGCACTACCCCCGACCATGGCCTGTCTTGTCCTACCTGGTATGTTTGTGTAACTGCTAAAACCAGTAAAGTACCTACCCAGATTGGCCTGCCCGTGCACTACAATTGGCATCACAAACAAGATAGCTACACAACAGAGAGGGAAGAGCATGTACCTAGGTCCTGAGACAGAAAGGAGCTTAGTAAGAACATGAAATTGAATAAAAATGCTGGAGGAGAGGAGGTAGAGTACCTAGGATTTTGCAGGTCATCTCTGAAGGTAAGATTATGCTCTGTGATGGGAAGTCAATCCTTGGAGTGGTAAGAAGAGTTTAGGAATCAAAACTGTAAACAGGGAGAAGCATATGAAGCACTAAAAGATCCTCAGTTTTTTGACATTCTGTGTGTCAAGATGATGTTTTTTCAAGGAATAGTGGTTAATACAGGGGAACTATAATTTGATTTTTAGGTTATTTTTAAAAATACCAAGAAATTAAAAATATCCTAATACTTCTGATGCTTTTGTTCTAGAGAAGTAGTAAAATAAGCTGCTTTTCCTCTTCTTTCCTTTGTAGTGAATAAAAGGGCATGACAGCTTTTGTTTAAGAACTTGACTCACTGAAGAGGGGCTTGTGAAAACCACATTTAACATCGGCTGAGTTCCCAGTGTGCAGGGAATCTCAGACCTGAGGTCTATAATAGTGACTGTAAAACACTGAAATTCTCTGCATAAAATGAAGTTTGCAGGGATTTTTTTTTCCTTTTGAAATGGAAGGGTAATAAAATGAAGGGAGGAAAAGGAAAGAGATGAGGATTGGACAACATCACAGAAAGTTAAAATATAAATTAACTGAATAACAAGGAGGTTTTGTTTTTAAGAATGAATTTGCTAATAGAGGATATTCCATTTTAATTGTACGTATTCCTGCAGTGTAAGTCCTCTCACCTCATAATTTCAGCTGTGTGCTAAGTCAGTCTATTATGTCACCTAATGAAATTGACTGAGTTTAAGAAAAACACTCAAGTGATGAAAAAACAATTCCTAAAATTCAATTTAAAGCAGAATTTCTGGAAATCTGCAGAAACATTGCTTATTGGTAAATCCAAAACTGATCAAAAAACTTAGAAGTATATGGCAGTAGTAGGTAGGTGTAGTGTGAGTTAATCAGGTTTTTCATGTCATTAGCCTCCATGAGCAACACCTGTGCTTTTGTGTGCTCCCATGATTGTACAAACCTGGGCCCAGTGGGTGTTTAAGCTGGCACTCTGGGTCTAGGAAGTTAGGATAAAAGGATGGCCTGCCCGTGCACTACAATTGGCATCACAAACACCCTGAAGGGGGGTGAGGAGAGAACAGGAGGAGAGCACAGGGAAGAGAGATCACAAGGAAGGGAGATCACAAGGAGAAAACATGAAGAGAGCATCAGAGAGAGAAAGAGGCCAGAGGAAGAGCATAAAAATTCCTTGGGGGACTGGAAGAGCTTACCTGACTCCCAGTTCCCCCTACCCATGCCTACCTGCATCCCTTCCTGGTGTGCCTATGTACCTGGTTCCCTAAGAGCAATACAACTGCAAAACCCACCAAGGGCTCCAACGTTCTCCTTTAGTTTTTAGAACCGATGATGAAACTACTCAGATCGGGATGGTTGCAAAACAGTGGATCTCAAAACAGTCAGTTGTTTATAGCTGATTATTTTTAACAGCATGAAAAATATTTTGACGGAATTGGTAGTGATTTTTAAGTCAATGCAACTAATATCTCATTCCAGTAGTGTTCAAGTAGAGTCTGAAACAAGATGTCAGTAAGTTGATAACTAAAATGATAAAGTGAATCAGATTTTCTAGCAAGATTTCCCCTAAAAGAGAATACCATGTGTTCATTGACCTTGGGTTAACTTATTAAATTCGATGCGATAGAGATAGTGGTAATATCTCTTACATTTTCTCTAATTCTTTAATTGTTATTTTTATTGAGGTAATGTTGATACACAATAGTTATTTTTGTTCTACACACACACTCATTTCTAGGGACAAACACTGATTCTCAATATGAACTTCTACAATCCTAAAACTAGCCCTGATTATTTGTGTGAGGTAATCAGACATCCAAAAATAATTATTTCTAGGAATATTTTGTCCAGTTCTCTTGAAGAGAACACCTAATAATTCCATGATTACATTTATATATCCTTTTATAAGTTTCCTAAATACTTTCATAAATTCATCATTTTTATTTAATATTAGCTGCATACTATATGATAAAATGCTAATTTATTCTAAACCTAAACAAATCTAGTATGAAATTGTGGTGTAAGGGTAGAAGGTGGATGAGGTGGCCTCATGATACTCATAAAACAGTCTTATAGCCTGAATCCTGAGTGGCCCATTTAAAAATAAACCCTGATCACATAAAAATGAGATTTAATGCTAACTGAGGCCCGTTTTATATGAGCAACCCTAGATAAACTCTGTACTGCTGAGAGTATCTCATTTTACTCTCATGCAATTTTCTGTGTACATTAACAGCCTTCCTGAGGAAGCAAAATACTTTTAAATCATTCTATTTGTTGCAAAATATTACTTTGGTCTAACTCACAGATAACTTGAGTAACATAAAAATGTAATATCTCGTAAGAGTAAACAAAACAAAATGAAATATAAGGATGAGTATAAGAAAGCTGACATGATTCCTAAGAAAAAGGGATGTTGTTGCAGCAAATAGTTTTCAGGACCAGCTGAAGGACATTATGATAGAGATCATTGCTTTAACATAATTTCAGAGGCAGTTAATGTTGAAGAAAGGAAAGAAAACCCGAGACAGTGAAAGGATGATTAACTCAGTCTTAGCTTTAATTTCCAAAGTTCATATAGTGAAGTGGCCCTTCCAAAGGAAAACTGAACTAGATTTATATGTTGCTGCTATACTTTGTGATAAATAGGTGTTACAGGTGTTCATTTATTTTGCATCAGTTTTTCTCTATTTCACCAGCAGACCTGCACAAAGTGGGGGAAGGACATTTATGGTGAAGCAAGGCACTACAAACTTCCAACTATCCACAGCACCTTGATTTTCTGACAGCCTCTGAAGAAAGGTGATCGTCCTAGGCCCTTCAACATGTTCAGAACAGGTCTGAACCAAGGTTTTTGTATTTGGTGTGTGAATTATTTCAAGTTAAGGCCAATTAAGCTCCTCAGATTCGAGAGAATTTTAAAAGAGAACTTTTACCATTCCCTTAAATACCTACAATTTAAATGTTGAGGCTTTTACTCAAGAATTTTACCAGATAACCTTTCTATCAGAGAAAATTATCTATTACCTTGCCCACCAGGGGCAAGCAGGTAATTACAAAGATTTGATCTTCATCATAGATTCAGGCCCCTTCTCCTTGAAGTCCCAGGTCCCCATTCCATTCCAAAACTCATATTGTCCATTTGCTTTAGAATCAATGTCCATGTAGATAATCCATACATTTGTAAAAATTTAAACTGCTTCTTTTATCCTATCAACCTACCTGAGGTTAATTTGATTGCTGGACTAGACTTAGTACAATCCAAGTGATAGGGAAATTTTCTCTCTTCCAGTATAAGAGAAAAGACATATCTGGACTAGAGTCCTGGAGATACAAGAGATTAGTTGAGCAAGTAGCCAAAAGTGTGAAAAGTCCCCAAATAAGTGTAAACCTATTGTGGTCAGTGAGTTAGTTCTGTTGCCAAGAGAAGGGAACCAAAAACTGAAGGTGAGAAGCCTGCAGTAATTATAGAAGGGATGAATAATAGTGATAAGAAAAAAAAAAAAAAACAGAGAGGGGAAACTGCCCTGGATTTATTAATTCACTAACTTAAATAATGATTATCAGTTGGTGTCTACCTTGTATCAGTTTCTGCATAAAGAAATTGAATACTGCAGTGAGAGAAACAAAGCAGTCTCAGTAATCCTGTTGGTAATTAGGAATAATTACTGACAGGAGGTTGCAAGATCATGATGGGGAGGGTATAATTTTCCCTCTACTAGGTACTTTTCTGAGACTCTGCCTATAATAAAAGATGGATTAATTAGAAGAAAAACAAAATTTAACATGTGCATCTTTAGTATACATGAGAGAAAGATAAAGAAATTGAATAATTCCCTAAACTGACTCATACTATCTCCTTAAATACTACATTCAGCAAAAAACAAAAGTCATTTAAGGAGGTGGGGTGGGAGATCTGATATGGGAAATGATCAGACAAAGCACTATAAATAAGAGCTGTTAATTTTCTCCTTTGGTAAGAATTTCTAGAAATTTGGTCATGCTTCACTTCAAGAGGGAGACACCCTTATACAGAAAGGCAATGTCTCAGTTCTTCAGAGCTTTTCTTATGTTTAAGTTTCTTAAAACTAACCAACTCAGAATAATATTATACCAAGAACCATATTTTGGGGTGGTATATTTTGCTCTCCCTCAGTCATAAAAGTTCCATAAAGAAGAATATAATGTATAAAGGATCTATAGTAGGAAGAAGCTAGCCTAGAGAAGACAGTGAAATATTTGCTGAGATTAGGAAGATGAGTGTTTTCTTCCTTGCTTCCTCCTTTTTTTCAGTCCTATTCACTTAGAAATATCAATGTAATATACAATGACAAAGTGTATGACACATTCTAAGCTCTCAATATATCTTTGTTAATGAGTTTAAAAATGATTAACCATACTTTAATACCTCCAAGAATAAGTAGTCTCACTCCTCCCATGTCCTTATCACAACTAAATATACCTGGACTTAACACCCACAAAGAAAGTCTCTGAAAGAGGAACTTGAGAAACAAAATGCCAGTGAGTTCCCTGCTTTATCCCTGGCCATCATTACTGAGAAATCAAAGGCTCAAATACCAAAGGCTTGTCACCTGCGGTTTTGGGGGGAAAATAACTTTAATGTAGAGCCAGATCCAGTAGGAAGACCCCCAAGACTCAGATCTACCTACCTGAAAATATGGGGTAACAGGCTCACGTCACCTTTTGGGTAGTGGGACTTTGGAGAATTCTTTGCCTAGGAATTAGACTGGATGCACAGGAATGTGGATTTGGTAGGAGTTCTTTGGGAAAATTGGACACAAGGCCGAGGAATGCAGAGCTGATTGAAGGCACTTGATAGTGACGGGCTTTTGTAGTGACTGTTAGTCACATACTTCTGATGTGTGAACACTTCATAGGCAACTTGCAACTTCAGAAGATTAATACACCATAGAGACCAAATCCTTAGAATACCACCACAAAAACACGAAAAATGATTTTTTCCCTATCAGATGCAGAGTTCAAAATTGTCATGATAATGACTTCAAAGATATGAAAGAAAACAGAAAAGCTGATCACATATAATAAAAAAGAAACTGAGAAAATAAGTACAATACCCTAAAACATAAAATTAATGAACAGAAGATCAAAATTCAAGCTTTAAATAAGAAAGTAACAAAGCAGGTTGTAATGTCTATTTCAGGTGTCAGACATTCATTCCTGACATCAGAGAGCAACTGCCTCAAGTACACAGGCTGATTTCTCAGAAGCAGGTGGTGACAGAAGTCTCATAAGTGCCCCCATGACAAAGATTTCATTCCTTACAAATTTTTATCAGGGATCAATACCTATGAAATGATGAAAATCATCTAATGATTTTGGGTATGACACTGGGTGAATCTATAGAGGATCAATAATATAACTAAAGTAAATGTATCTATTTGGATGTATCTATGTTGGATATAAATATAAAACATCCCAACCCACAGTAGCTCTGGAAAAAAAGAAAAAGAAGTATTATCCTGTCAAAGGACCTGTCATAAAATATATGCTTTTTTTCTTTTAAAAAAGAAGACAATCATATATGTTATGGATAAACATGAGATAAATATGAGAATAAAATGTTCAAAACATCCATCGGAATGATATAATCAAGGGGATTGCCTCAGGTAGTTGTGAAATGGGAAGGGATAGGAAGTTCTGTGATGCATATATATTAAGCATCATGCTTGACTCATAGTAAACACTATAGGTGATAGCTAATAAAATAACAAACATGTTAACATATGTTTTTCTTACTGGTGTATATACAGGTGTCTGATATTTTCTTGTATGTTTGAAAGCATTCATACTTAATGATTAAGTAGAAGGAAACAAACAACATGAGGAACCCTTTTCTATTATACAAGGCCATTAACACAACTTCCAACATGACACATGACTTTGATGTCAACTTTTTGAGGACAAAATCTTTAAGTTAGTGATCAAATGGTTAGTCAAATTACCTATTTTAAAATTTATTTATACGTACTATTGACCATAAGCATACACACATATACACAAGCATCCTCCCAATGAAACATAAAGACCAATGACCTAGTAATTAAAGACTAAGGTCAAATGCTTTAGTCTTTTCTCTTTATCTGATGGTATTTTCAAGGGCAAGAATTGTGCCTCTTTAAGCTTTGCTAGCAATCCCTGGCATATTGTGAGCACTCAATAAATAACAATTAATTCAGTCCCTTCTTAAATAATTATGCACTAACTCAAATAATTAATGATCATGAAATGACTGAAAAGAATGGCTAAATTTGAAAAAAAAAAGTTGTGAGAAATAACTATTTGAACCTAAGAAAGCATAAATTTTGTAGATGTACTGAGAACTTGAGTTGTATAAAACTATTTTGTGTTATTTTTGTTTTACTTTTAGGTTGAATAAATGTATAATTTATTAAAATTTATTTTTGACTAACACTTTTTGCAACCTTTTTATTTTTCAGTTTTTTACATCTTTGTGACTCTTTTGACATGATGGAATTTCTCTCCTCAAATTTAGTTCTTATTAAAATTTAAAGCAACTTTTAGAAGTTCATTCAGTAAACAAACAGTAACATATTTTAAAAGTATATAACATGTAAAACATATTACAGGTAAAGATGACATAATAAAATTCAGTCATCTATTGAACTTTCAGTTTGTTTTTCATTTGGGTGTCTTATATGAGACTTTCATTCAATTACTCATCTCCTTAATCTCAGCTGAAATTAAAACTTGTAATGTCAGTTTGCAGAGGCACTGGGTTCAGAAAGCAGGGTCCTTGAGTTATCCTTGAGAATGTTTCATCAGAGTTCCCCTTTCAGCCACACATGGTAAGTTTCCCCACAAAGTAGAACTGTTTAGTTATATCCTCCCAAAAGTGAGGTTTTATAGAAAGAAAAGGCAAGTAATTTGCACACGCACAAGTGCACGGAAAAGCTGCTTCTGAAAGGGACAGGATTCTGAAAGGAGATTCCTGCTTAGGTGGGCAGGCTGAGTGCAGCTTGGGAGGAGAGCTGCTTTGCAAAGGGAGGAGGCTGAAGAGAATGTCCTCTGTACAGGTGGGCAAGAGAGCTGCCAGGCAGACCTGCATTGATATAGTCTTGTCTGGAAGGGTCTTACTCCTTTGTAGGAATGCTCGTTCCTTTGTTGACTGCTGTTAATTATTTCCAGCATTGGGACCTGTGGACTTTTCTAAATTTGGTTTGACTAGGTTGACTTGAAAGAACTCGGATTCTCTAAGATGGCCCTCAGTCTCCACACCCCCACCTCTGTTCTGGTCTCCAGATACTTGGTTTTTCTATAAAAAGGTTTTTTATAAACTTGTTTAACAACCATGTTAATCATCTCTATACCCACTTCCAGTTTCTGGACTTGGGTTGTTTCCTTCCCAAGTTTTCTGTGATTGGCCTCTGCAACTGTTCCTCTCGTTGAAGATCTAGTATGTGCCTCTCAGAATTATGAATGAAGGTATGTCTGTCATTGCACAGAGCAACAAAAAAGAATGAATAGCACATTTGAATAAAGATGTAATTCAGACAATATTTTTTTTCTAATAAGAACAATTAAGGTGAGAAATAGATGTTATAAATGCAAAGAGGCCTTCAGGTGACAATAGGGTGCTGATAAGCACTTGATGCCACGTTTATGAGTTATTTTGCTTTTGTTGTCCAGTGGTTTGAAAGGTTTTTTAATGAAACCATCTAGGCAGATGCACACACAGAGATAGATGTATGGAGATAAGAGTGTACATTCTTATTTCCATTTCACTTATTTATTATTTTGTTTTTGAGACTAGGCTTCACTTTGTTGCTGGGGGTAGTCCCGAACCCGTGGACACACATGATCCCTAGCCTCAGACTCCCAGGTAGCTGGGATTACAGGTGCACGCCACCACGCCCAGCTGTTTTTTTTTGAGACTAGGCTCTCACTATGTAGCCTGGGGTAGTCTCGAACCTGTGAACTTAAGCAATTCCTAACTTCGGCCTCCTGAGCCTGGGATTAAAGGCACGTACCACAGTGTCCGGCCTCATTTCACTTTAAATTTCAACGTCAGAGGTCTTTTTTACCTTGAATTACTAAATTAGGTACTTTGGTAAAGGTGTGTTTTTCATATGCAAAATAGCTTCCCAACATGGGAATGCTTTAAGAGAATTTTCTTACTGGAATGAAACCACAAAAATGCCTTAATTCAACCAAAGAAATTGATTCTCCCTGGAATAGCGAAGTGAACTCTGCCCCTTTAAGACACCCTTTGCTTCTCATGCCTGAGCCATCACTGAAGATTAAAGACAGGACTCGAGTAGGGCTATTTCTCATACTTTCTCTGCTCATTAAATGCCAAGATAGTTTTTTACTCAATTATATATCTGCCAATGAAATTGGTGAGCAAAGACAACATCAAGGCCATGTTTTCATTCCGATCATTGTTCCTTAGTAAACTAGAAGGTTGTGAGCTCTCCTCTAACAATTTATATTGACCCAGGCTTCATAAATCTGGTACAGTAGACTGAGTTGCTGAGCTATATGTTGTGATCATGTCTTTCTACTAACAACATCAATCACATACTTACCAGGGAGGACCAGTTCAAGAGCATTCTATCTCATGCTCTTGTCAGAAAGGACATCTTCCCAGAAGGCTTTACATCTTCCCTTCTCCCCCAGAGCCTTCTATACTAATTCTTCTTTGAACATCTTTAAGCTGTGACATATCTTATGCATTATATTAAACAATGTCAAAAATGAATGAAAAAGATACAAAGAAATTATGCTAAAAGTTACATTTAAAAGCCACATTTTCTAAAGATGGAGATAAAATCAAAAGAATTCTGGATGAATTTGCATGTAAAATATATAATCTTCCTTATCTAAAGTCACTTAAAGTTAGAAGCGCATATTTGAAGTAAAATGATTTTCATTTTGCCCTTGTGATAGCTTCTAATTCATTTTTAATTTCATATTTTTTTCCTTAAGGAAGCACCAAACTTAACTAGATAGCAGCACATCTGTCTCTGAAATGTTCCAGAGTAAATATATTAACAATGAGTCTGGCAGGTTTTGTATCTGAGCACCAACACATTTTATGTGCAAAAAAATAAAAGGACTGTGACTAATAAATAGGAAACTACGTTATTTGACACTGTTACATTAAAGAAAAAAATAAAAGAAAATAATTAAGGTACTTTGAATGAGATGAGATAAATGTTTTCATAGATTGTAATTATACCTTTTTTCATTGTTTTAGTCCATACACAGTAACACTAGTCAATATTTTTGCTAAATATTTACTAAAAGTAATGCATTTTATATCCTTTTACAACCTGATATTTTTAAGATTGTAAATGTTATTAGGTAACTTATATGTAATGTGCTTTATATACAAAGTAACTTGTAATGCGCCCAATTTGTTTTTAAAAGTAAAATAAAATTTGTTCAACTATTGTCACTGACACTGCAGACTGAAAGAAAGAACATTTCTTTCTTTCCTTTATTATGCTATTGTTAAAAATATTGAAAACGTTTAAGAAGCAAAAAGTGTAGAGGGACACTTTTATTAAGGTAATATGAAGGCATTATTTTGAGAAGTGACAAAGAGAGTTCTCAGAATTTATTTTTATTCTGACCACTATAGAGTAAATGTTTCATTTTTGAAAAAGTTCCCATCCATCTTTTCATTGTGATAATTTTAGAAAACCATGTATATAAGAATTTAATTATATATAATTTATTAAAGTGACTTTTTTCATATGACTGGCAGTTTTAATTACTTGGAAATATTGATTTGCAAGTTATGATAACTCTAGAAATAGGAAGGTCAGTTGAGTTGACTTTTTAGAATATACAGTATAGTATTAATTTTCCCCAGCCTTTGTGCAAAGGCTAAAGTTCTAGTATCATTTCTGCCACTAAATAGATGTCTATAAAGTCATTGATTCTCTCAGCTTTATATGTCTGATAGAGCCCCTACTTAGTACTACAATCTCATGATAGCTATAGAATCAGGTTATTGAAAGGTTTGTTCATTAATTACTTAAATCAACTGTACCTGAACTACATTTTACCTATAGTAAATTAAAATGAGTTTGTGGGTAATAAAGACATTTAAAGGAATGTTGAATAATAAATTCAAAGCATTGAAAACAACACCAAAATTAATATCATTTTCTAAAAATATAATGCATTATATTAGTAAAAAACACTAGTCAGTAATGTTTATATCTATTTTATGATGTAAAGGATGCTTAAACATCAAATATATTACTAGAATGCTTACTTTCAATTTTTTTCTATTCAAGCATGATTTTATATTGAATGTAAACTTACAAATTAGGATTCTGTGAAAACCTGTAGAAGAATAGCAATTTCTATGCTAAAGAAGCTCTCAGCAAATAAGAAAATAATTTAGGCCTGGTAAGGTGGTGCATGCCTGTAAGCAGCAGCCTAGGAAGCAGCAGCAGGGATGGGGGGTTGCGCTTTGAGTGGTGGCACATGCCTGTAATCCCAGCTACCTGGGAAGTGGAGTCTGGCAATTGCTTGAGTCTGTGGTACCCGGGGAAACATGAGCCTGTGGTTTCGCAAGCAAAAATAGCGAAACCTGGTCTCAAAAAAGAAAAAAAAAAAAAAAAAAAAAAAAAAAAAAAAAAAAAAAAAAAAAAAAAAAAAAAAAAAAAAAAAAAAAAAAAAAAAAAAAAAAAAAAAAAGAAAGAAAGAAAGAAAACATAAAAGAATAATTTAAACTAAAACTTAAAAACATAAAAGAATACTTCAAAATATATTTCAAAAAGCAAATCTTTGACATTATCTCTACCCCTTAACTGTAAAATTTAGTTTTCACAAAGTTAAGATCAAATCATTTCAATATTGATATATCACTGGGTTTTTCAGAATATACTTAGAGAAATTAAACAATTAAGTAGAAGTATTGAGATTGTGACAGGCATTTGTGAGATTTAATATAGAAATTATTTTAGATTTTTTTTCTACATGGGGTGTTAAGTGTCAAGAAATAAAAACAACTGTCTCAAGCAATGGCATGGCAATGACCACATTATCAAGAAAATGGGAGTTAATCTATCACCAAAAAGCTAATTTTATTAGAAAGTACAGAACAAAACCTTATTAAAGTACAACCTCATTCATTCTGGGTGCTCTTAAAGATTCATGCATGTGTTAAAGAGCTTTTACCCTTGGTGTAGGAGGGGCATGTGTGGGTCTCACTTCTCCAGACTAGTGCTTTCATCATACTGAGTACGCCGAGCGTCAGCTACCTTACACTAATCATTTAGCACTCAAAACTCAATCATGCACATTTTGTACATCAGAAAACTAAGAAGAAAACCCTCTTCAAACTCCATATTCAAGCAATACAGTCCTTCCAGTACTATTTAAATGTCTCAATTGTGTTTCCTTTTTCTCTGTCTCATGGTGACTTCCTGTATTCATGCTACCATGACCTCTCATCCAAGCATCTCCCAGCTGTTTTCCAAGTTTTCTTGTTCCTCTGTCATGAACATTGCAGTAAGAAAGAGGAGGACAGGGAGAGTTGGGAGGAAACAAAATAAAACTGTCTTAGTTTCACCCCTGATAAAGTCTTTAAGTGTTTTCACAGTCTAAACAGTGCAAAGTGGATTCCAGTGGGTCTTAGGGCCTGGCTCTTGCTTTTCTCTCCAGTACCAACTCTCAGAATTCCTACTTGAAGCTCAAAGACCCAAATAACTAAGATACTATACATCAATGTAGCATGGTCCTCTCTTAAATCTCTACATTCATTTATCTTGACTATTGTTTCCATTGTCTAATCCCTACTCATCTTTCTAATATCATTCCTCAGATCACATCCTAAATATAGTCATGATGGACCATAAGTCTTGGCTAGATAACCCCTCTATTATCTTATGGACTATCTATTTTTCTTATCTGAAAGTTGTATTCTGCATCAAGATCCTGGTTTTATTTGTCAGGTAAAATCTTGTTGTCTTAGACATTGTACCCCTATCAGACATGTCTTTTCAGATTTCTCTTAATTCTGAAGGTTCTATCCAGCTACAGCTTTATAGTTTCATAAGCTATGCCTTATCAGCCTTCAGCCTTCCTATTAATTTCCTTTGAAATCAATCAAACTTATACAAATATTACTTATTTTTCAAGGTCCACCTGATATGACACGCTAAGAACATTTTCCTCATTACCAAGTAGAGGATATTTTGTAACAACCATGAGACACTAGACCAGTATGTTGGATGCTTTGTACTGTCCTCTTAGAATAATAAGCACAAACTATATAATATGTATCAATGTATCTTTAAATCCTACCAGTTCATACCAGGGAATGGCTGTTGTATAAAAAATGTTCATTGAATTCTGGGTTTTAGAAACTCACATGCTGGATTAGTTTTCTCTGCCTTGGTGTCACTCTGCCTAGGATATTTTCTCTCCCTCCTTCCCCACATGCATCTATCTTTTTCCTGATGTGCTCTTTAGAGAAAAATTTTAAAGATCAAAGCCTCCAGGAAGACTTCTTAAGCCTGTCTACCATAATCTGACTTCTCCACTCTCCTTACCTCCTTACCTCATGTCCTTCCTTAGCATTTTATTTATATTTAAGTGGACACGTATATCAAGGGTAAATATATAGATTCTTGCTTTGAAGGGACTGTGTGTATGTGTTTGGGGGGTAGGGAGCCATGTGTAACAGACAGTAAGCAGGTAACTAAACAGATGAGCAAATGGCTACAGATGATTAAACATCCTGAAAGAATATACACTGATTGGGTAGTGAAGCTGAGTGAAACTAGGGAATTTTTTTTTTCAGATAAGATTATATATGAAGAGAAATTTTAAAGAAACATATGAATTGAAATCTAGAGGCCAGGAGGAGCTAGAAGGAATTTTAGATAGAGGGAATAGCGAGGACTAGATCACGAGGGATTTGAAGAGCCTGAGAAACAAAAAGTAGCCTTGAATGACTGGATCATGGTGATAGTAAAGGGAGTTACCTCAGTTGACTCAGGTTGTCATATGAAAATATATAGACAATAGAAAGGGAGGGATTTAGGGGTAAGGAGATCACTCTCTCTTCATAAAAGGAAAGGATGGACTAGGGCTCAAACACTATGATCTCATTTACACTTAATTACTTCTAAGAATCTTATCTCCAAATATGATCACACTGGGGGTTAGAATTTCAAAATATCAAATGTGGGGTTACACTATAGCAGTGCATAACAGGGCCATATTACAAACTATGGTTAGAGACAAAAGTGAATTGTATCATTGTGCTGGTAAGAAATTTGAATTTCAGCTAGAGAGTAAAGGAAAACTATCTAAATGGAAAAAATCACAAGGATTAACCCACTTTTATTCAGCTTCTAGAAAACATTTCTAGAAGAAAGCTCATGCTAAGCTCTAGGATTACAAGGAGAAATCAATTATACACTACTTTTGATGAACTTATAACTCATGGAAAAATAACTCATGGAAGATTCTTTTCAATAAAGAGTTTGGGAACAACTTTTACTCTCTTCATAGCATAAGAAAATTAATTGGAGATACATCAGAGAACGCAATGTAAAAGCTGAAACTACAAAAATTATAGAAGTAAAATTAGAAGACTATCTTCATAGTCTTCATAACCTACCTTCTAAGCCCAAACAAATACCCCAGTAACTACTTAATTCTGACATTAAGAAGGTTGATTGAAATATATAATCTTCCCATTAGTGGAATTCAATGATTTGTCACATTCAGAATTTGACTCTGCTAGTAGGGTGGAGAATCTTCAAAATTGGAACTGACTTTGCTTGTTGTTCTCTTGTAGCCTGGGAAAGCTAATCAAAAGTTGAACATAAAATTTCTCCAGGCCACAGGGCAGGCCTCATCTGTTCACTGTCCTTATTAAGGGAAGGGCGGGTCAGCTTTAGTCTCTGGGAAGGGTGGGGATGCAATTTTGTTATGCTTCTATTTGTTAACTTTAAAGATATGAAGAATGTCAGTGGTTTTAGTTCAAAATCAAAATGAGACAAATTAAAATCAATAAATTCAAGCTAGCACATATAAAGCTATACAGTTTTTTTAGGAAGGTGCAGGAAAATAAATATGAGCTCAGGTCAAAATTGGGTAAATATATTTGAGGAAGCATTTTCTCCTTGATATACCTTTACATTCTTATTAAAGGTCCTGTTTTCCTGACATGCTTCCTCTTTTTTTTTAACCATCTTCTCAAATCTTCACATCTGCAGCGATTTAAAAAAAAAAAGGCATAAAAAGGTAAATAGCTTGACCAAAATTACAGTGTAAAACAATTAAGAGTAACACAATCTAATAGTGACAGGGGACTTAAATATCAAGCTAAGCTAATTGCTCTCTCTTCTATGCTTCTTCCTCTTGTACAACTTTGTACTTTTATATATACTATATAATTTAAAGTATATCCTAGCAGTGACTTTGAAATGTACTGTTTAAGATCTTTATTTTGCATATTAAATTACAAAACCCCAAGCGCAAAGTTTCCAACATTGATGTTGACTAACTCCCCCAAGATGGTGGGAAGAAAGTGTTGTTGACACCTAAATTGGACCCCTTACTTACCTATGTCCAGAGCTGCCAGTCTTTCTATATAAAAGACAAAGCCCAGTAAGATTTTTGCTTTGTTATACTTCTACACTGTTTGGCCTTATTACTGTACACATTTGTTACCTTTTAAAAACAACCATGTGCTCAGAACAAAGCAAAACAAAACAAAAAGTTTTACTAACATAAAACTTTTCCCAGGCCTATTTGTATTTAAATAAGCTGAGAATTCACAAACTGGGAGGTTTCAGGTGTCTGAGTAAACTATTTGGCAAGATGTTGTGGGTGAAGGCTCGTAAGTGAGGCTCCATTCATCTCTATCCTATGCCACCAGCACTGAAACATGGTGACTGGGTCATGATAAACTGGAGCCACTTCTGCCTTCTCCCTCACACTGCCCCAGCAGCATCATCTAGGCCCATAGTGGTTCCATCTAAACTTGGACTTTTACATTTGATGATTTGGTCACTTTACAATATTACCTTTATCCATTTTGGGGCTCTTCTGCATCTGGTTTTTCCTTTCCTCTCACCTGGTCATTGCAAACATGGTGGTTCATTGTCTGCAATGCAGTCAGTCTTCAGAAGGGGCTGCAAGCAAGGGATTTTCATCTACTTTGCAATCTGTTTTAGTACATGATTTACTTAATTACCTTTTACTTAGTTAATTTTAGAATAGTGTGCATTTGGTTAAATATGTTAGGCTAAATATGGGAGCCTTGGACTGAGTTGGAGGTCAAGAGAGTGGATATAATTGTGTCATTTACAGATTGAATTTGTATTTTTCAAAATCTTGAGCCTTCTTTACTCTTTTAATATATATATATATAATATTTCTCATTTTTCTGTATCTTTAAACCTGTTGATTTTAAAGATTTTTTTCCTACAAAACATATTTTTTCTGTATTAACATCTTCTACGACTATATATTTTTGTTTTAAAAATATTAGAAATCTGCATAGGATGGACTCTATTTCGTTTGTGCTTCTCCCTTTCTCATTGCATAAATATTTATCACGAATGTGTGAAATGTCAGACACTATGTTAACTTGGGTACAACAAAAGTAAAAATCCACGCCAAAGAGATCTATACAGAGAATGGAATAAAGTTTTCATGAAGGCTAATAAAAATCTCACTGGTGACAAACTTTTCAGGATGATGGATCACAACTATTCTTCCTTTGCCCATAAATGTGCTTAAAATCTACTTCACAAGTCAACAGGTACGTGTTACTTTGGTAGTGTTCCTACCTTTTGTGTAGATTCCTTAGATTTAGGAAGGTTCTCATTTCCTTTTCCTTTTCTTTTTTTTTTGGGGGGGGGTGGGAGGGGGCTAAGGGGTATGTACATGCATAATACAACATGTAGCCAGTTTATACTCCCTGCTGTCCTTGTAAAGCTTTACAGCCCAAAATAAAGGTGCTGCGGAGGTGGAGAACCCAATTTCCATTCTAAGTTTCACACAGTGGGTTTCAGTCAATTAAAATTTCTGTTCCTAAGATACAGTTGCTTATGGAAGCAAGTAGCACCCACATTTTTTGAAGACAATGATTTTGGCCTGAGTGAACTTTCTCCCTGTGAAACCTGCTGAAACCTGCAAGGAATTCTGTTCATTTGTTGCAGGAGTGTCATCAAACCGATTCCCATTTCCTTCTCAGCCATCGATTTCTTCCTATTAACTGGGTTTTGACTTCTTTAAGCAACATGACAAACATCTTGGGGGGGGAACAACATGTTTGTCATTCTTTTTATCCTCACGAATGCATTGGAACTGGGCCATCTGGCTGCCTGTTGGGTAAATCCATTTTATAACAAGATTTGTGAGTGTGTGTGTGTGTGTGTATGTGTGTGTGTGTGTGTGTGTGATTCAGTAATTAAACCCTTTGGATAGAGTTCAAGATGGACCTGCCTTATGCTGAATTTTGCTTTGTAGCAAACTGTTAGTCACAGGTGCCAGTGAATTTATAAATGGATATTAGAAATCTAAGCTGGGCATGGTGGCTCATGCCTGTAAGCTTCAGCCTATGAAGCGGCTGGGGCTAGGGATCGCGGTTCAAGTCCCGCTCGGGACAACATAGCGAGACCTCGTCCCAAAAAATAGCTGGGTGTGGTGGCACATGCCTGTAATCCCAGCTACCTGGGAAGTTGAGGCTGGAAATTGCTTGAGTCTGTGGTACCATGGGCAACTGGAGCCTACGGTTCCACGGGCAAAATAGCGAGAACTAGTCTCAAACAGAAAAAAAAAAAGAAAAAGAAAAAGAAAAGAAAAGAGAAAGAAGAATCTCATAGACTTCAGAAAATTCATCATCCTTCAACCTT